>JAFEMH010005992.1:67500-140229 GCA_022495995.1 Adenophora triphylla var. japonica
ATATAATCATTCTTAATCCCCGTGTGCGACGATTTTTTTGCAATTTCAAATGGGATGGAGGGAATAATTATTTTCTTGAATCATATAAAGGATTAATAGCACGTGCCCTGTTAATGGATATCTCTAACCCAAAATATCTATCCAAGAAACTCCAAAGAACCATAGTCTACACCAAACCATGATTGCCGTCAAACTGTGTAATACCAGTCATGCACTTGATAGAGAAGAGAGTAGCTGAATGAATAAATGCAATTTGTAGAAAGCGTGGGTTCTTTTTTCCTTTTTCTTTAGTGAAACAACAATTGTAAGATTGCGTGCAAAGTATGCACATTATTGTCAAGGCAACAACATGACATTGGGAAAAGAAGACAACTGATTCCTAAATGTTAGACTGACACTCGTGAAGAGACTTAAAACTTTAAGGCCAGATACTTGAGCAGGAAAATAAAAGGGAGTTAAGTATGCACCAGCTAGCTCATCTCAATGCAATCATCTCTGACAGATGACCTTGAAGTTGGCCAAGGAGGCAAGGACCCTAACTGGTTGAAAGCCTCTGTCCAAAAACTCCACAGCTACCACTTCTCAATATTTTCTGCCCATCATTCATTTCTCAAAAGATTATAATTGTATCGCCATACTCTTTTCTGCAGAAAGTTTGGTTCCTTATAGACCATTACATCTTTCTTACCCTGAGAAAATGAGCCTTATGACCAATCAAAGCACACATAAACAGATGCTCTAACGAATAATGCTTCACATTGTTTCTCATGCACTGATACCAACAACCATGCTATTTATATCCACGTTCACACCTCGACTGCATCTCCTTACCATCATCAATCTCTATCTTGGAAGCAGTAGCAGTAGTACCAGATAACTCCATTCCATCCCTTCTTTGCTCCCATATTTCCTTCGTATCCTCCTTTACCAGAAAAATCAATCTGTAGAATACTCTGACTAACCAGAAATTCACATTTGCTTCCTTGCTCTCACCCGTTGGTTCATGAGATGAATATATCGATAGCGCATGCCCATTAGTAAATGCTTCTCAGCCAAAAAATCTTTCTTATAAGCCTCCCTCAGAACCACAGTCTGCGTTCTGATCTTATTGGAAACGTAAAATATACCTGGATAATGCACCAAAGCCTTCTTAAACCTCGTTCCAAACCCCAAGTAGTCTCCCAAACATAACACATTTTCTTTCTCTGTCTTCTTGGACACAAAAAGATGCATCAACTCATGTAACACTGCCACTGTCCACTTCTCCGCCTGGTTACTATTTGGCGATAGGAAAGATGCATCCTCATAAGGCGATATATAAGGTAACTTTTGCCATTCATTAACCCAATCTACCACCCTTTTCTGCAAATCAAACCCTCTGGGTAAATTCATCGAAAACTTAATAGGCATACCAACTCTCTTCCCATTTTCATCTTCCATTGCTCTTTTCTGCATCACCGATACTGCTAGATCATTTCTCCATGTAACCAGTTCTAACCCAAACATATCAGACCCATTTGAATCTTTATAACCCATGATACAAATTTGAAAATAGTCTGGAAAATCAGGCAGCATTGTAAGAATAAAATTATGAGGCAAACCCAAATCAAACTGAAACTTTTCGATAATCATCAAAGGAAGTTTCTTTGCTCTAGTAAGCATTAAAAGTTTAGCAAGCCTGTCAGCTAAGTCTTTTCGGTAATCGGGTGAGTTTATAACTTGGGATTCTTCTTTATGGACAGAAAGGGCTTTGGGGGTGAGTTTGACATGGGGGAGGGACAAGGGTTTGGAGGGCTGGATTATTTTGAAAATGGAGGGGTATTTCTGAAAGAAGTTGGTGGCGGTGGTGGGGAGATGGAGGTGGTCTTTGTGGGTGGAGGCGGCGGAGAGGGGTATGGTTTTGGAGGGTTGGGAGAGGATTAGAGTTTTCAGAGAGAGCATTTGTTTGAGGTTTTTCTCCTTTTCAACTGCTAAGTCTAGGTAAAGATCTCGGACCCATTTGACTCTAGCGTCAATGAAGGTGCGCCGGAGGTGGAGATGGAGGCGGTGGCAGAGATGGGCGGTAGTGGCTCGGCGAGTGATTAGGGCCATGGCTTTCGAGTGCGCGTAAAATGGAAAATCAGTTTATGAGTACAACTACATTTGTTGGCCTTCTATATTAATTAGAGTTTATGGCTAGATATACTCCCTCCGTCCCGTTTAAATCTTCATCATTTTGAAAGTGACACGTAAATTAAAAAAAAAAAGTTAGTAGAGAAAATATTGTGAGTATAAAAGTAAAATAAGAGAGAATGAGTGGAAAGAATAGTAAAATTGATTGGTGTTATGAGTATAAAAGTAAAATAGGAGAGAGAATTAGTGGGTGAAATATTAAAGATTATTTGTCATTTTAGGAAGGGTGAAGCTTTTAACGGGACACCCGTTTTAGCAAAGGGTGAAACTTCAAATGGGACGGAGGGAATATTTACTAGAGTAATCTTAAATTGATGACGCCAAGCTTTTCAGGATCAGAGCTGTTCAAGGATATCTGACAGGATATATTTAGTGGTTGGATATACCTAGAACACAACATAAATAAAGCACCGTTAATGTCAAAGTTGGATGTTACTCCAACTCAGGCCCTCGGGTGTGAGAGTAAGAATACTGAAAAATAAGGTTTTGAATACCTTGAATGTGTGTGAGTGTTTAGGGTTTGAGAGTAATATGGCTTACAGGCTATATCTGGAACTTACCTTGTCCAAGGGGACAAATGTCTTCTATTTATAGGCAATGGGGAGCTGCTCGATGACGTAAGCCATGAGGTCAGTCCTAAAGGGCACTTTGGTATTTGACCGCATACACGTGTCCGCATCTGATTGGGTCTATCAGGGAAGGAGGATCCTCTGTCAGAGGGGATGTCGCTGATGTGGACAGGAGCCGTGTATCCGGCGCGGCGCATTAATGGCAATAGTAGGCGCCTATCTGAGCCGCATTGAATGCGATGGGAGTGAGCCGACAACTTGCATGTCAGAGCCAGTAAGCTAACTTTCTCAGTAAGCTTTGGTATTTAACCGGGAGGCAGGTGAGATAACCGGGAGGCAGGTATGAGCCCGCGGTCAACATCTTGGGCGCGATCAAAGATATTTGACGCGGGCACGGATGGTGCGGTTATACCTCCTGCGGTCACCAAGCCAGTGATCAGGATCTCTCCGGTCTGGAGTAGGATGATGCGGAGAGGAACGCGGTCTTGACCTCAGGGGTCTATCTGTCCGCGATCTTGACTCCGGCGGTCTAGGGAGTGCCACGTCACTGGTCCTTTAGGCCAGACCAAGCGTGGGCCCGGTCCAGCTGGTCCGGGCTCATCAGTTGCCCCTAGCTCCAAGTGTGATTATTTATGGTCTGAGCGAGGAGCTACTAGTTAAGATCGGTTCGCCCAGATCGTTCCTCGAGCGGGCACCAGTGTTGCTGTTTTTCGTTGGTTGTTGCTCTGCCTCCTGTGCATATAGGCACGTTCGGGAGGCACGTGGGGAAGATTCTAGGCGCCTTGGATGCTCTGCCTCCCGGTTCGCAAGTGGGCCCTTTGACATATGAAGAGACAGCGCGTGACAGGTACGGAGGGTACGTGTCAGCCATCCAAGAGGCGTAATAAATGCTAACTGGCGGAATTTTCGAAAATTCAAATGTTTGGCGTCGGTTCGTGGTTCGAGGAACGGTTTGTGGGCTAATTAATACGGGTTAACCCGTATAAGGAGGCCTTATAAATAGCAAACCCTTCTTCCTCAAACCCTTTTACCGTTTCCAAACCTTTAAACTGCTTTAAGAGAGAAAAATTCTTGCTGCATATTTCGTGTTTTCTTCCTCCGAATCTACCTTCGAATCCACACCCGTAAATAATCTTGCTTTTGTTTCTTCTTCATCTCCTTCTATTTCTTCTTTTGGGATTTGATGACTACCCGTGAATTTGGCCCTCGTCGTCCGCTAGAACTAGGAGATGGGAGCACTCCAAATACCTTTGCCGTTTGTAAACGGACAGGGGGAATCTATAGGAAGGTGGCCATTGGGTGGCTAAGGCTGTCTATGGAGTTCTTCCAATACTTCTTTGAGAAATCCCAATGGGGGCCTTTTGTCCTACCCCGATTGTGGGAGGCCAAGAAGAAGAAAATTATTGTGAAAGGTGATGTATTGGTGTTGGGGGATACGAGTAGGATGAGAAATTTTGTAATGGGAGTTTTGTGCAGGTTTCCCCGCGAGAGAGATCAGGCTTTGAACGCCGTTGAACTAGTGAGGAGAGCGATTCGTGTTCCCAGAGTGATAGTTGACTGGGAGAAGGTTGATATGATGGATCCCAATCAATCAAGTGAGGAGCGGGCACCGGGCTCCGAGGATCTGAGTGATCCCTTGGATGTTCTCCCCTTGAACACTATTTTCCCTGAAGCTGTGACCAGGGACCCTGATGTGCCTGTGGTCGAATTGAGTAGCAGTGAGGAGCTTGACCCCTTGAAGAGTGAGGTGGCCGGAAGCGAGGAGAGCGAATCCGAGGTGGCCCCTGCCCGGGGTTCATCTACCGGTCTCTTTGGCTCATCGAGCATGGAGACCGGGGATGATGATCGTGATGAGGGGGATCGGATGGCTGGGGGCACCTCTAGGAAGGCAACAGAAATTGTTGACGCCTTCGAGGAGGATACTGAGGAGGAGGTCCCTGCCCGAGGCAGAGGCAAGAGACCTGCTATTGAGGCAAATCCTGGCCTAGGTCGTAAGAGAAAAGCCAAGGAGGTGGCTACTATAGACTGGGAAGAGGAGATATACACCCTCTACAATGTTGACCCAAAACAATTTCGTGTCCGCACTCTGGGCCACGTTCAGATAAAGGGGAAGGAGAAGCTGCGGCCTGAGACCGTAGCAGATGTCCGCGAGGACAATAGGGCCTGCGTTTTCTACGGGGCTCAGTTCGAGAATGGCCTAAGACTTCCCCTTGACCCATTCATCTACTTCTTCCTTGAATTCAACCGATGTCTCCCCATGCACTTGACTCCAAATGCCATTAGGGCCCTTGTCTCCTTTATAACTGTTTGCAGGGTTTTGGGCTATGAACCCTCCCTTTCTGGGCTTTATGCCTACTACCAGAACCAAATCAGCAATGGCAACCTGGGCCTGAAGGCTAAGAACAACTCTGCCCGGACCTTCTCTCCCCCTTCAAACAAATTTGACCAATGGAATCAGAAGAACATTTTGGTCATAGAGTCTATGTTTGGCTGAGCTTTCTCCAAACCTTCCAGTCCTGTCCCGATGAAGGTGACTGCTACTGCATACCCCAACCCAGCTCTGTTCGAGACTCTTCGCATTGCCCTGGAGACCCACTTGGCCAAGCATATTACCAATGGGGTGCAGCCCGTTTATGACGTGGGCGCAATAATGGACTATGAGCCCTTGTTAATCTACTCAGGGGTGGCTCCTCGAAGGGAAGGTAGCAACTATGCCCCTAGAGTAGAGATAGGGCCCCAGCCTCGTGACCCTGATTGGAGGGTGCACGAATTTTACCAGTTTGAGGCTGATTGTAAGACTTGCATGCTGGGCGCTGAATGCGAGCCTCCGGAACTGATTGGTCTCTATTCTGCTCTTAGAGAAAAACTGTTTATTTGCCTTGCCTTTTATTTTTTCGAACTGTCTTTAACCAATTCTTGTTCCTTTCAGAGTAGACCCAGACGAGTATAACTTCTGATGGCCCCATTGAGCGCTGTTGAGCTGAAGGCCCGAAATCTGCGGGCACAACAGAAAGATGCCGCAAAGAGGCAAGCTGCCCTGGGCACGACACCAGGCAAGGATGCCACTCTGCCTGTGGCTAATAGGAAGACAGGCTCAACTTTGGCCGATCCCAAAGTAATTCCCTCCACCGGGGAGCTGCCTCCACCCCCCATGGGTCCTCCTCCCGCATCAACCGTTCGCGGATCCCGCTCTCCTAGCCGCAATAGCTCCCCGGGCCGCACCATTGCTTTCGTGCACAATCAGGAGCAGTCCCGAAAGAAAACTGAGAGGGATGCCGATTTGGGGCTCAAGGAGAGGGCGTCTAAATCTCAAAGGGGTGGGGAAACACAAATCCGTGCCTCCACTACTTCTGCCCCGATTTCCTCTTCTGCTCCCCTTAGAGGGGGGACTATCTGCTCCACATCTTATCCAGTGGCTTCTCTCAACACCCGCGAGGAGGCGCTGGCCGTTAGGAAGAAGCTGGAGGGGGTGCCCGCTATCACAGGGGTTGACTTTTACACTCGTGGGCCTCATAATTCGGTTGCGGGGATTGGCCTTATGAACTGGCTTTACTCCCTGGATTTCTACAAAAATGTAGTTATGAAGGAGAATCCGGCTGCCCTGATGGGGGATATAGGCCTTGCCCTTACTGAGGTTTAGACCTGCCAGTCCTTTTATTTTTGACATTTGTTCCCTTGTGATTCTTTTCTGACTGTCTCTCTCCTCGCAGGCGGGCAATAAGATACTGTGGTTGCGAGAATGCACCGATGGGATGGCTGTCGAGCTCGAAGGGCAGACCAAAATTTTGGCGGACAAGCTCTGCGAGATGGCCAAGGCTGAGGAGAAAGTGAATATTTTGTCTGCTACCCTTGCTGACAAGGAGACCACCCTTACTGATAAGGAGGCCGACTTGAGGGGCTTTTCTGAGCGGCTCACAGAGGTTGAGAAAAGCTTAGAAAAAGCTAAGGGGGAGCGAGATGCGCTCTGCGGGCACAAGTCCGAGCTTGAGAAGAGGAACGCTGAGCTCTTGGCTAAGCTGGAGGCTTCTCAGAAGCAGGTCTTGGTTTTGGAGGCCAAGGCAGATGAGCTCTCCGACCAGCTGCTCCCTTTCAAGAAGTTTGAGTTGGAGAGGGAGGTTGTTCTGCTCGCTGCCCGCAAGGAGGCAGTGGAGGAGTTTAAGAAGTCCGAGGAATACTTGGATGCGATCGCTGCTGAAGGCTCTGCGCAATACGAGCTTGCCTGCTGTACTCAGATACGGAACTTCGCTGCTACGGGCAAGTTTACAGCGGAGCAGTTGGCCTTAATAGGCTCACTGATTGCTACTGACGTTGTGTGCCTGCCCGGGCATGCGTTGGTCCCTCTAGACGAGGAGGAGGTAAAGAATTTGGAGCTTGCAGCGGCGCTATCTCTGCCTCCAGTGGCCGCGATTACGGCCACAAGCCTTATTGGTGAAATAGACGCCATGAGGTTTGGGGATGAGAAGCTTTCCTACGAGGAGGCTGTTGCTCGTGCTCTCCCTAATGGGCCAACAGTTAGTGATCTTTTTCCCTCGTGGCCAGCTCCTACCCCCGTCTCCACGGATACTATCATTCCTTCGGTCATCACCGACCTGACCGTGACTACCAACCTTCCTTCTCCAACTCTGGCCTCTGAAGCGGCCACAGATAGTGCGGCCGTGGATTGTGCTACCAAGGATCCCAAGGATTCAGCTCCTTTAGCTTAGGTTTTTTGTTTTCTTCTTGTTGTAATAGATTTGTAGGATTTTTGTAATCATTTTTTATCTATTAATAGAAGTATTTTCTCATAATTGCTTTGTCTTTTTAGGCTGTTTTGAGTGTTGGCAATACTTGAGTACCTTGGTACTTGCATTCTTGCTTTTTCTTTTTCCAGCTTTTTGACTTAGAACAATTAATTTTTAGACTCTCTTCCGTGGTCAGAGGCATAGTAGGCCTTCTGCCCGCGTTTTTGAGTTTTCCTAACTCTGTATTCAAAATCTCTTGGATTTTTTGTGAGAGTCAACCCTATTTCTCTATGATCGTGTTTGTTTGGCCTTGGGACAAATTTTGAGGTCCTAACCCCATTTGTCTATTTGGCTTTTTTAAACTCCTTTGATCGCTCCCATCCATTTACACTTATGTTCCGAACTTGCGATCCATTGTTTTTTTGAAAGCGCCAAGGCAAGCTACTTTCATAGGGCATGTAGAGTTTGGCCGTGAGACAATATTCTACGCAACAGTAGGTAGGGGCATATTGTCCCATTAACCTACTAGCATCTGTATCCACGATTGGTGGTTCACGCGTTTTGACCCTTTATTCAAAACTTCTTGAGTTTTTTGTGAGGGTCTTATGGCGATCATGTAAGCGGGCTCATATGTTGGCCTTTGTCACATACAGGCATGCGAGTAACAGACCTAAAAAGGGCCTTCGCGCATTTAGTGGGTCAGGACTTTGGCCTTTGTCCCCACTTGCATCTATATCCACTTTTTCTTGGTGGTATCACACGGACAGGACAGAGTATCTTGTCCGCGATCGAGTACGGGCATAATGGACTTTGTACACATATAGGCGTGCGGATCGTAATGGATCTTTGCGCATCGGTAGGTAGGGGCTCTTATGTTGGCCCTTGAATCTACCGGCATCCGCTTGCGGGCATCCACTTCAGCTTTTGAGGCTGGTGGGGATATTGCTACAACCGTTTTGCACAAAAATTTGGTGGTGATTACCTATTCATATATTTAGTGCCTCTATTCACCCTTAAAAAATTACAAGGATTCAAAAGAAGTACTTTCTAAGGTGATCGCTATTCCAAGCGTGCTTGAGGTCTTTTCCTTCCTTTGTCCGCAATATGCAGGTACCTTCCTTGATTATTTGGGTAACCTCGTACGGACCTTCCCATTTCGGGGAGAGTTTGTTGAAACCAGGTTGGGTCCCTTGGACCTCCACATTTCTGAGTACCCAATCTCCAACTGAAAAACTTTTCCTATTCACTCTTTTATCATGGTGCTTCTTCGCCTTTTGCTTGTAGTTCACCATTTTTTCATTTGCCCGCATTCTCTTTTCTTCGAGATCGTCCAGGTCATACCTTCTGTTTGCCTCGTTTTGAGACTCATCAAAGTATGTGACTCTGTACGAGGGTAGGGCAACCTCAACTGGAGCCATTGCCTCTGACCCGGCCATACGTGAGCGAGAAAGGAGTTTCTCCTGTTGAGTTTCTGATCGTCGTGCGGACAACCCATAATGCGGTCTGGAGCTCGTCCAACCATTGTCCTCCTCGTCCCTCCAAATTTTTCTTTAAGGCGGTCAGGACTAACTTGTTCGCGGCCTCAGCATGGCCGTTCCCTTAGGATAAGCAACTGCGGACTGGCAGTGTTGTACCTTCATTCTCTCACATTCAGCTGTGAATTTTGTAGAGAACTGAGTGCCATTGTCCGAAATTATTGCTCGTGGAACCCCAAATCGGCAATAGATGAGATCGTGGACAAAATTGATAACATTCTCCTCTGAGATAGTGGCTAAGCCCTTTGCTTCCGTCCACTTGGTAAAATAATCCACGGCTACAACGGTGTACTTAATGCTTCCTCGAGCAGTTGGGAACGGTCCAATCAGATCAATCCCCCACGTATCAAACGGCCACGATGGTACAACCAAAGTCTGCTCTGTTGATGGTAGTCTAGGGATGTCCGCAAATCGCTGGCATTTATCACACTTTCTTACGTACTCTTGCGCATCTCTTCTCATCGTAGGCCAATAAAATCCTTGAAATTTGATTTTGTCTGAGAGAGTGCGAGCACCGGGATGTCTGCCACAAACTCCTTCATGGACCTCATAGAGTAAGTTGGTGGTCATGTGAGTTTTGACGCATCTTAGCAAAGGCTTGGTGAATGATCGTCGAAAAAGTACTCCATCAAGGACGAGGTATTTCGCGGACACCTTTCCAATGGCCCTAGCCCTTGCTGGATCCTCGGGGAGGGTTTGCTTCTCGATGTAATCCTTGATCTCATCTACCCAGCCCCTTACTTGATCCTCAATACTGTTTTTCTGAATCCGATCTATAGCAGGTCTCTCCGTGAATTCTATTTGGCAATCCGTCTCCAAGTCTATGACTTCTTGATCGGTTATTCTGGAGAGGAAGTCAGCCTCCGTGTTGTCCTCTCTCATGACTTGGTTTAGCTCATAGTAGGTGAAATTTTTTATGAGGATTTTTGCCAGACTGCAATACTGTGTTAGCACTGGGTTGATCGTGTCATACTCCCCCCCTAATTTGATTTACTATGAGCTGAGAGTCACTATTGATCTCAATATTCTGAACTCCCAAGTCTCTTGCTAATTCCATGCCCGCTATAATTGCTTCATACTCAGCCTAATTGTTCGAAGCTTCGAATTTGAATCTCAAGGCTCTTTTGAATTTCTCCCCGCAGGGGGCGATCAAGAGTATGCCCGCTCCACTTATTAACTCGCTCGCAGAGCCGTCCACGAATAAATTCCACACTTCTTCTGGATGCTCTTTGTGCTGTATAATCTCAGTGTCCAAGCTATCTTGGGCTTCCTCTGACTCTGCCCGCTTTCTTTTCCCAAGGTCGCTGTCCGCTAGCTTAAATGACGGTTCTGCCACAAAATCAGCTAAGGCCTGCGCTTTGATTGTCCTTCTCGAGGAGTAGGTGATCTGGAACTCAGTGAGCTCGATAGACCAAGCTAACATTCTCCCCGAGGACTCTGGTTTGTGTAAAACCTTTCTAAGCGGGGCCTCAATGAGTACAGTTATAGGATGTGCAGAAAAGTAGGCTCTTAATTTTCGAGCAGATACAAGCAAGGCGTAAGCTAATTTCTCTATATTTAAATAACGCCCTTCTACGGCGGAAAGTGCCTTAGATATATAGTAGACTGGTTTTTGGGAGTTATTATCCTCCCTTACAAGAACAGCAGCTACTGCCAGATCAGTAACTGCTAAAAACAGAAAAAGTTCCTCCCCGGGCACCGAGCACCTGAGTAGAGGGGGTTGCCCGAGGTATCTCTTCACTTCTTCAAAAGCTTGACGGCAGTCGTGACTCCATGCAAATTCGTTAGCTTTCTTCCTGTTGGTGTAATGCCCTAGGCTTTAGTTATGTTTAACTGAAAACCGTTATGTATCATCTTTATCGTTTATGTTTATTATCTGATTATTATATAGTTTGCATATTTATTGTAATAATCTCCGTCCCTGATTATTAAGAGAATAATTAGTATAATTGTCAATGGATAATCATATGATGATTATATGCATAGAGATGCACATTGAAATTATGGGTACTTGTTAGAGAACAAGTGACTGGACTTGACCCGTATGAGATTTATGTCATGGTCAAATGTCATAATTAAATCTCATATGGTCACTTCATTTAGTCCCTAGACCTGAGATTATCATGACCTTACATATGATGAAAAGTTATGTTTGATTTTAGTCAAACGGTATCTTAACACGATATCTATAAAGGCTATCTTTGGCATGATCGGATTCATGATGGGAAGGATGATAAGTCAAGATGGAATTTGTCCCTCGAAAGAGAGATGTTTTTCTTGGGCCCCTCGATGAGTGATAATGATGAAAGCGTGTGGCCACACCCCAATATGATTGGACTATCATTATACTCAAGATCGAGAAAGCATTGAACAAATACAAGTTGACGTGGACCATGACTTGTGTTCAATATAACATCGTGAGACAAAGGGAAAAATGGAAGTGTACCATTGGAAACGTGAACTCTTACGTTGTGTTATTTGGGTAGACATAATGGCTTGCTAGAGTCCGCTTATGTCTTATGAGGGTCGATATGATCGGACTCATTGCCAACATAATACAATCCTATTGGGTCACACACAAATAGAATGAGTTGGTTGAACCAAGGGAAGAATGATTGAGAGTTTCTGTATTTGGCAACTTATGTCACGCGACATAACTAGCCACTGGCTAGTTATGTCGCGCGACATAACGCGTTTTTGACAGCCTGTTCTCCTAATTCGATTAGGAAACATATTTACACTAAAGTAGTATAAATATGTGAGGTCTGTCAACCCTAAGGTCTGGCCGAAATTTTCAAGGGAAAATCATAACAAAATACTCTCAATATTCTTCCATAAGTTTTAGGAATCTAGCAATTCCCAACCCGAGAATTGTTCTCGACATTCATATTTGTGTGGATTACCAAAAGAGGGTCTTAGTTTTGTTCAAACAAATCAAAGACCTAGAGTTCAAATCTGAAGATCCAAAGGAGTTGAAGATTCGAAGATTTGAAGATCAAAAGTTTGTGATTACGAATCACATAATTATCCGTTCGATAGCTCAAGACCGGAAAGCAATTTAGGTTGGTAAATTCTATCTCATAGCAATTCAATTTAATCGTATAGAACGGATCTTAGGGCTTGGGTTTTGTGTTAATTTGATGCTTAATTCCGCTGCGCATGGATCCATAAAACCCAACAGTGGTATCAGAGCCCCGTTCGTATGGTTAAGTTTGAATTAACATGCTAGAATGATTATATAAATTGTTTATATGTTCGTTGCATGTTTTTGTATGCGATAGAATTTTGATTGTTTATGTGAAACAATGTGAAAATCGTTTTCGAATTATGTTGAATTAAATCTGTAAAAGGGTTGTTTTATATGATTTAATTGCATGTAATCTGAATTGATTGAAATCTGGAAATCCTGTGAACTGGCTACCTATGTCGTGCGACATAGTAGGCCAAAGGAGGAAATCTGGTAATCTGGCCAGTTATGTCACGCGACATAACTAGCCACTGGCTAGTTATGTCACGCGACATAATAAGCCGAATCTGGGCAGAATCAGTTTGTTTAATTTTTCTGCTATTCTGTGATTGTGTTTACAATCAGATATGTTTATATGATAATCTGGATGCTATAAATTTCTGAAAATAAAATTTATAGGGCTATGCTAGATTAATTCATTGTTTATGATGCATGCTTAATTAATTTAAATGTGTTTTTATTAATTGTTGCGATGCATGAATTATTTGTTCTTAAGTGTTAAGAATTTTATTAGATGTTTAGTTGAAACATTGAATTGTGATTTCCTAAAATGTTTAGTTGAAACATTGCATTATAGTTTCCTAATATGTTTAGATTTAAATTTTGGATTTTATGATTGTTTATGGAAACAAGTCATAATTACGCGAAATTTTAAAAGGAAACTAATTGTTTATAAAAGGTAGTGATTATGTTGCCAAATCAGAGTTGATTTCTAATTGTGCATGACTAGGAGAGTTACGTCTAAGGAAGAGTTGGTACTTAAGTAGTCCTTGTGGCTCACCTATCTTCCTGGGAACTTACAGTGCATGATTATGACTATCTTTGCTGATATGCTTATAATCTACCTTAAAGAACCTTCATTTAACTTTTAAGTTCTTTATGCCAATCCATGATTTAAACACTTGAGACCACTCGGATAGTTTTGGGTGGGCTTGCCATAGCAAGGTGCTTTGATTCTATTCCGTTTGCGAGCAAGATGAGGAAATGGTGGTTCCTATACGTTTAAAGTGGATGAACTTAATTGGGTTATCAAAATGGTTTTGGACCCAAGGCATAAGATGAGATTAAAATATGCTTAGACATATGATGTCTTAAATAAATCTCATAAGAGTCATATACGATATGATTGATGTTTTCTACCTAATTAGTTTAATCTTGAGCGGTGCGCCATAGCGTACTTGAGATTAAATTAAAGTTGGATCTTAGCCCTAAGAGTCATATACGATATGATTTATATTTTCTACCTAATTAGTTTAATCTTGAGCGGTGCGCCATAGCGTACTTGAGATTAAATTAAAGTTGGATCTTAGCCCATTAAATGCATATTATGCTTATTAGCATTAGAAGGTGTATGATTTAGTGGGAGTATTTGTAAAATACTTTATTTGCTCTTAAATGATAAATGTGTTGATATTGATATGTGTTCATATAATTTATATATTTTGTTGTAGAAGTAGCATTACATAATGATAATTGCGATTCGTCCTTATGAAGGACAAAGTTCGAAATGAATGATACAAATAATTTTGATTGGATAAAAAGCCTAAAGAATGGTTCTTAGGTAAATTTGTACGTTCATTACGAATCCGTTCCTATTGAACCTATTGCAAATGTTGCAAAGGGCAAATAAGGAAGCAACATTAGAAACATAGTGATGATTCTGACAATATTGCTTGCCTTGTATTTGCCACCATGTTTAAAGGCTCTTATGAAAAACCTTGAGCACATGATAACTATTCTTTTGTTCTAGCATAACGCAAAAGGAAATGTTCCAAATGCGAGCTAGGAAAAAGATGTGTGTTGTGGTGAAGGCTCTTAATTCATATGATGAAAGAAGGAGCAATCCGCAAATTGTGTTAATGGTTAACACAAGAAAGGGTTCACAAAGGAAGGAAAAGAAGGTAAAGCAAAAGTTGCTAAACCTAGGACAAATGTTGTCATAGCCGAAGAGGCTAAACCCAAAGTGTCTCAAAATGATACATTTTGCTATCATTGCAATAAGATTGTCATTGGAAGCAAAGTTGCAAGGCTTATTAGGAAGGCCTAAAAGGTGAAGAAGGGCAATATGATTGCTACTACTTCAAGTATCTATATGATAGATATTTTCCTTTCGACTTCTTGTTCTTGGGTATATGATACCGGATTGGATCCCACATTTGTCTAAATGTGCAAGGAGCAAAAAATAGAAAGCTACTCAAATAAGGTAAATTAAACCTAAGCATGGGAATGGAGCAAGAGTTGCAACATTAGCCATAAGGGACTTATGAAGTCACTTTACCTTGTGAAGTAGTACTTGTTTTGAATAAGTATGACTACGTTCCGGATTTGAGTAGGAGTATTATTTCCGTTTCTTAAATGGATGATGAAGGATATAATTTTCTTATTTTCAATAAGAAGTTTTATATTTATTTAATAATATGCCTTATTGTAATGCATATGTCATTAAATGGTCTTCATATCCTTGATGATGAGAAACAAAATAATATTGAAGATATCTATGATATAAATGGGAAATCTAAACCGAACAATATGAACAAAGCGTTTATATGGCATTGCCGGCTTGGTCAAATAAATAAGAAACATATATCTAAACTCCATTAACATGGACTTTTAGACTCATATGACCATGAATCATTTGAGGAATGTGGATCTTATTTATTGGGATTATCGACCAAACCACCCTACACTAAAGTAGTGGGAGGGCTAGTGACTTATTGGTCATTATACATGAGATGTATGTAGACTATTAAGCAGCATTGCTAGGGGAAGATTTCGGTATTTCATCACATTTCACCAATGACTTATCTAGATATGACTATGTCCATCTGATGAAGTCCAAAGGTGAATCGTTTGAGATGTTTTAAACATTTCAAGATGAAGTACAAAACAATTTGGCAAAATTATTAAGTACTTCGATTAGATCGAGGTGATGAATATTTGAGCCAAGAGTTTGACAATCATCTCAAAACTATGAAATTGTTTCAAAGTTGACTCCACCCGGAACATCACATTGTATGGTGTGTCTATAAGAGGAAGTGAACCTTGAAGGACATGGTTCATTCGACGATGTGTCAAGTTGACTTTCCTAATTCCTTTTGAGGATATGCATTAGAAATAATGCGGTTACACTGAATTGAGTCCTTACTAAATCGGTTCCTAAGGCCCCACATGAGATGTGGCATGGAAGAAAACTTAGTTTGTCTTTCATGAAGATTTGGGGTTGCGAATCTTATGTAAAGAGACTTGTCTCTTATAAGTTAGCACCAAATCTGACAAGGTTATTTTCGGATATTGATTTTACAATCACAAAGAGAACAAAATGTTTGTTGCTCTATTTGATTTGTTTTTGAGAAATAGTTTCTCAAATAAAGAATCTAGTGGGAGTAAAATTAATCTTGAAGAGAGTTCAAGAACCTGAAAATAATATGGAACCAAGAGTAGAGACAGAACCAAGTTCACAAAGGAGTTGTAAAACCGGTTCAAGATGCACAAGTCCATCGTAGATTGGATAGATTACGATCCGAACTCAAGAAATAGTGATTTCTCGTTGCGGAAAGTGATGAAGTGGAAGTCATTAAGAATGACGATCCTACTTGCTATCAAGAAGCGATGTCCTCTCCTAATTTGGATAAATGGTTAGGAACCATGGAATCCAAATTACAATCCATGTTTAACAATCAAGTTTGGAACTTGATTGGGCTACCTAAAAGTGTAAAAACTAAAGGGTGCAAGTAGGTCTTCAAAGACCGACATGGATGTGAAGGTGTATACTTTCATGACTAAGGATTGTAACAAAGGGATTTAGGCAAATTCATAGTATTGACTATGTTGAAACCTTTTTTGCCAGTTAAAATGTCGAAGTCTGTTAGATTTTCAATTGCCATTATCACATATTGTGACTATGTGATATGACAAATGGATGTCAAACAACTTTCTTTAAATGAAAAAATTATTAAGGATGTGTATAGTACACAACCCGAATAGTTTGACGATCCAAGAAACTCTAATAGAGTATGCATGTTGCAAAGATCCATGAGATGGGTTTAAAGCAAGCTTAAAGGAATTGGAATCTTCGTTTTGATGAATTGGTCAAAGAGTTTGACTTTATCAAGTACGAAGATGAACCTTGTGCATGCATGAAATTCAGTGGGAGCATGGTATTATTTCTATTGTTTATTACAATGATATCTTACTCATTGGAAAAACAAGTTCCGACACTTAAGACTGTTAAGTCTTGGTCAAGGAAAGGTTTCTCAATGAAAGATATGGGTGAAGCCGATTACATCCTTGGCATCAAGATCTATAAAGATGGATCTAGAAGGATAAATTGGTTTGAGTCAAAGTGTTCACATTGACAAGATTCTTAGAAGAGTCTAAGAAGAGTAGCTTGTCAATGGGTCATGGTATTTCTCTTAGCAATATTCATTGTCTTATGACAACTGATGAGCAAAAGGGAATGAATGAAGTTCCATATGCTGCGGCACTTGGATCTGTCATGTATGCCATGATTTGTACTAGACTCGACGTCTCGTATGCTATAAGCATGATGAGTCGATACCAATCTGATCCTGTTGAGAACCAATGGATGGCAGTCAAGATGATCCTAAGTACTTAAGAAGAACTAAGGATACGTTCTTGGGATTTGAAAGATTGGAAGTTAATCTTGTTGTAAGGGTTACAAAGATGCTAGCTTCCAAACTGACAAAGTTATTTTAAAATCGCAATTAGGATTTGTGTTTGTGCTTATTAGAGGTGCAATTTTGATTGGAAGAGTTCCAAGCAGAAATTGTAGCCGATTCTACTACTAAGGCCATATTTTAGCAACATGTGATGTGGCTAAAAGAGGCAGTTTGGATCAAAGTTCATTAGTGTTTTGGAAATGTTCCAAGTATCACTAATCAGTGAAACTTTTGTTATGACAAATAGTGGTGCCACTTGTGCAAACAATGGAACCAAGGTCACAACAGCGATCCAAACACTTACTTAGACGTTCTTCGAGGAATTCATAAAGAATGAGAAGACGTTAAGATATACAAAGTATCAACCGATGATGACATAAGGGATTCACTTACAAAGACCCTCGCATAGGCAGAAGCATGGTGGGCATGTTAGATCCATGAGTATTCGATACATAAATGGAGCCTAGTGCAAGTGGGAGACTGTTGGTGTAATGCCCTAGGCTTTAGTTATGTTTAACTGAAAAACCGTTATGTATCATCTTTATCGTTTATGTTTATTATCCGATTATTATATAGTTTGCATATTTATTGTAATAATCTCCGTCCCCGATTATTAAGAGAATAATTAGTATAATTGTCAATGAATAATCATATGATGATTATATGCATAGAGATGCACATTGAAATTATGGGTACTTGTTAGAGAACAAGTGACTAGGACTTGACCCGTATGAGATTTATGTCATGGTCAAATGTCATAATTAAATCTCATATGGTCACTTCATTTAGTCCCTAGACCTGAGATTATCATGACCTTACATATGATGAAAAGTTATGTTTGATTTTAGTCAAACGGTATCTTAACACGATATCTATAAAGGCTATCTTTGGCATGATCGGATTCATGATGGGAAGGATGATAAGTCAAGATGGAATTTGTCCCTCGAAGAGAGATGTTTTGCTTGGGCCCTCGATGAGTGATAATGATGAAAGCGTGTGGCCACACCCCAATATGATTGGACTATCATTATACTCAAGATCGAGAAAGCATTGAACAAATACAAGTTGACGTGGACCATGACTTGTGTTCAATATAACATCGTGAGACAAAGGGAAAAATGGAAGTGTACCATTGGAAACGTGAACTCTTACGTTGTGTTATTTGGGTAGACATAATGGCTTGCTAGATTCCGCTTATGTCTTATGAGGGTCGATATGATCGGACTCATTGCCAACATAATACAATCCTATTGGGTCACACACAAATAGAATGAGTTGGTTGAACCAAGGGAAGAATGATTGAGAGTTTCTGTATTTGGCAACTTATGTCACGCGACATAACTAGCCACTGGCTAGTTATGTCGCGCGACATAACGCGTTTTTGACAGCCTGTTCTCCTAATTCGATTAGGAAACATATTTACACTAAAGTAGTATAAATATGTGAGGTCTGTCAACCCTAAGGTCTGGCCGAAATTTTCAAGGGAAAATCATAACAAAATACTCTCAATATTCTTCCATAAGTTTTAGGAATCTAGCAATTCCCAACCCGAGAATTGTTCTCGACATTCATATTTGTGTGGATTACCAAAAGAGGGTCTTAGTTTTGTTCAAACAAATCAAAGACCTAGAGTTCAAATCTGAAGATCCAAAGGAGTTGAAGATTCGAAGATTTGAAGATCAAAAGTTTGTGATTACGAATCACATAATTATCCGTTCGATAGCTCAAGACCGGAAAGCAATTTAGGTTGGTAAATTCTATCTCATAGCAATTCAATTTAATCGTATAGAACGGATCTTAGGGCTTGGGTTTTGTGTTAATTTGATGCTTAATTCCGCTGCGCATGGATCCATAAAACCCAACACTTCCCCCCTTTCAGAGTTTTGAAGAAGGGGAGGCATCTCTCTGCTGACCGCGAGATAAAGCGGCCAAGTGCGGTGCGCCCGTTTAACTTTTGGACATCATTCACGCAGGCAGAAGGCCTCATGTCCAACAGCGCTTGAATTTTTTTGGGATTAGCTTCAATTCCCCGCTTGTTGACCATGAATCCAAGGAACTTGCCCGCCTTCACCCCAAATACACATTTTAGGGGGTTCAGTTTCATGTTATTGCGGCGCAAGTTTGAGAAAGTTTCCTCCACGTCGAGCTCGTGGGAGTTTTTTCTAGTCTTTATAACCATGTCATTGATGTAGGCTTCAAGGTTTCTGCCCAATTGGTTCTTAAAGACAATATTGACCATTCGCTGGTAGGTGGCTCCCGCATTTTTCAGCCCGAAGGGCATCATTGTATAATAGTATGTCTTGCCCGCAGCGATGAAAGCTACCGAGCGGACATCTTCAGGAGCCATCTGGATCTGATGGTAGCCGGAGTATGCGTCTATGAAGCTCAATACTCTGTGACCAGCTATTGAATCCACCAATCTGTCTATGCGAGGAAGAGGAAAGCAATCCTTGGGGCATGCTTTGTTGATATCGGTGAAATCAACGCACATCCTCCATTTGTCGTTGGCCTTTTTGACCATGACTACATTTGCTAGCCACTTGGGGTAGGAGATCTCCTTTATTATCCCCGCTTTGAGCAACTTCTCAACCTCTTCCTTGATTGCAATTTCCTTTTTCGGGGAGAAGTATCTTGATTTTTGGTGAATGTTATTGAAGGATGGGTCATCATTGATTTTATGGAGGACAACGTCCTCGCTGATTCCCTGCATATCCTCCACCCTCCAGGCGAACACATCACAATTTGCTCGAAGGAACTCGATAAGGATCCTTCTCTTCTCGGGGTGAATTTCCAGTCCGACCTTAACAGTTTGCTCGGGGAAGTGGAAATTGATAACCACCTCCTCGAGCTCGTCGTTAGGTCGAAGGTCGCTGATTTCACGATTATGTAAGGAGTCAATGACAATGGTTGGGGGGTTGGCCTGGGCTCCGGTCAGCGCTGCCATGGAATATATTACCTCGCGGTCAATCTTTCCTTCAATTCCTCTATCAATATAACCTCCCTCAATAGGGGCCAACTGTATGGTCTTTCTGCTCGTCTTGAGCTCCACCTTCGTGGTATGGAAAGAAAGCATGCCCATAGAAATGGGTGCCGGAATAATTTTATGGGCTTTCCCCTTTTTCAATTTGTCCTCGCCCTCCTTCTGCGGGCAGGATGTCTGGCCTTTCTCCAGCTTCCGCTTCTCCTCTAGTGCTCGGAGGAATCTCCCGGGCTGTTTTTTTATTGTGGCAACCCCGCCCGGGGTGTTAAATTTCACCCTTTAGTGGGGAACGGAAGCGACTATTCCCAATTCGGCCTGAGCAGTTACGTCGAGAATGGCATTGTATTGGGAAGGAAGATCGACCACCATAAAAGTAATTTTGGTCGTCTTCTGCATGGGCTTTTCCCCAATAGTCACTTCAAACACTATCGTCCCCTTTACCCCAATGGCGTGATTGGTGAACCCCTCGAGCATGCCCGCATATGGATTCAGGTTAGCCTCGGTCATCCTCATGCCTACCAAAGTATGGTAGTAGAGTATATCCCTGGCCGCGCCTGTATCTATTAAAACTTGGCCAATGTTTGCCCGGTTGATTCTCATCCTGATGGTGAGAGGTTGGGTAGAATGAAAGAGGGAGGAGGCAAGTTCACTCCTTTTAAACCCAACCTCTTGCTCCTCCTCGGGAGCCATTAGGGGGATCAAGAAAACCTTCTATAAGGTTCAAATCTATTGAGAGAGATGTTTGTTGGATGGAGGCTCCTCTCCAATGAAGTTTATATCATAGTCACCCAACTCGTCATCGTAATTATCTCTCTCAACCCTCTCGGGACCACGTGGTGTTCGTGTCCGCTGGGGATTACTATTATTGGTGGCATTGTTATGGCCCTTAACCCACTTTGTTAGCTCCCCGTCATTGATTCTTTGCTGAATAATTCGCTTCAACTGGAAGCAGTCCTCTGTGCCGTGCCCGTGGTCATTGTGGTATTCACAGAATTTGGCCCTACTCCTCTCATTTGGCTTTTGGCCTATTGGGGGAGGAGGGGGAAATTCTGAGGCTCTCATGATTACTGACCGTGGCTCGGTGAGGGGGGTATAAACTGTTTCCTCCACAACTTTTCAGAGCTTGTCCGACCCACGGCCTCGGTTCTTTCCCTGATTATTAACACGGGCAGGTTCCTGGCTGGTGTCCTAGACTTGACTGATTCTCTCCTTCGCGGGGACGTGGGAAGGGGGCACATTGGGTTCCTCGACTAAAGCAATGGCAGAGGCCCTCTTGTACATTTCCTCCACGCTTTTAGGCCGATTGGAGGCAAAATTCATCTTGAGGTATGAGGAGGTGAGACCGCCCTTGAAGCAGAGCCGGATATCACCCTCTTCCAAATCCACAATCTGCTCGCTCATTTTCCGGAACCGAGAGATGTAGCTTTTGGTGGTCTCGTTATCAGCCTGCTTGACTCGGACAAGATCTGTCTTTGGTCTAGCGGGCTCGCCTGCCCCGGCAAATGCATTCAAGAAGAGGTGCCTGAACTGGACGTAGGTTTTGATGGACCTGGGCTTGAGGGCCAGCATCCAGGATATGGCCTTGCCCGTGAAAGTTGCAGCCAAGGCTTTGCACATCACAGACTCGTCTGATGAGAATAGGGCCATCTGTCCCTCAAACCGTCCCATATGGCTTTTGGCATTTTTAGAGCCATCGTATGTCTCCATCTGGGGGGGCTTGCCCTTCTGAATGGGTGCCCGAGCAATCTTGTCGCTGAAGGCATCCATGGTGTGGCCACATCTCTGTGCTGCTTTTTGGTGGGTCTCCCACATCTCGTACATAAATTTGACAAATTCAGGGCTCTGGTTGTCAACCTTCAGCTTCTTGGCACGTGGAGTCACGGCCTTCTCCCCGGCGTGAGCCAAGGTTCTGGCTTGGGACTTCGCATGTCGATTAGATTGTGCCTCTTCCCCTACCTCCTCACTATCATCCACATGCACTACACTACGTCTGGGTACCTGATCGCGATTGAGGGTTGGTTCATCCCGTTTTGCCCTCTAGTTTGACTAGCAAACGAGTTAGCAGGGGCTCGTTGGGAGAACCTTTGGGACCCTTGCGGGAGTGGTACTCCGCCATTTGCCTCTATATCAAACAGGTCCATCTGAGCGTTGTTAATGGCCATGGCCTCAGCGACCAGTTTGGACTTGGCAGCCAGGATCTCCTGTCTCTTCAGGATCTGCTCGGGGGAGAGGGGAGTGTTAGGGGAGGCAGTTTTTATAGGATTGTGGGGAGTTTTTGGGCTGGTGTTTAGGAGAGCTTGGGCTTTTTCAGCTCGGGCTTCATCCGTCAGCCTGTGTAAAACCTTTTGAGCGGGGGAGAGGCGGCTTTGGCCTTGAGAACGGGCCCCCATCCTGTTAAAACGAAGTTGGTTGGCTTATCCTTATTGACATTGGAAGGGGACGCCTGGTCATCCCTCTCAATGGTCAAATGACCGGCATTTTCCAAAATTCTAGACATTTTTGAAAAAGAAAATGACTGAAAAGAAGAGCCTTTTGATAGTCAGTTGTTTAGAACACGAGGGGTGTCTGAAAATAAAAAATTTACGAGAAACAAAATGACGCTTCCCGGCAATGGAACCACTGATGACGACAAGCTTTTCAGGGTCAGAGCGGTTCAAGGATATCTGGCAGGATATATTTAGTGGTTGGATATACCTATAACACAACACAAATAAAGCACCGTTAAGGTCAAAGTTGGATGTTACTCCAACTCAGGCCCTCGTGTGTGAGAGTAAGAATACTGAGAAATAAGGCTTTGAATACCTTGAATGTGTGTGAGTGTTTAGGGTTTGAGAGTAATATGGCTTACAGGCTATATCTGGAACTTACCTTGTCCAAGGGAATAAATGTCTTCTATTTATAGGCAATGGGGAGCTGCTCGCTGACGTAAGCCATGAGGTCAGCCCTAAAGGGCACTTTGGTATTTGACCGCATACACGTGTCCGCATCTGATTGGGTCTGTCAGGGAAGGAGGATCCTCTGTCAGAGGGGATGTCGCTGATGTGGACAGGAGCCGTGTATCCGGCGCGGCGCATTAATGGCAATAGTAGGCGCCTGTCTAAGCCGCATTGAATGCGATGGGAGTGAGCCGGCAACTTGCATGTCAAAGCCAGTAAGCTAACTTGCTCAGTAAGCTTTGGTATTTATTCGGGAGGCAGGTGTGATAATCGGGAGGCAGGTATGAGCCCGCGGTCAACATCTTGGGCGTGGTCAAAGGTATTTGACGCGGGCACGGATGGTGCGGTCATACCTCCTGCGGTCACCAAGCCAGCGATCAGGATCTCTCCGGTCTGGAGTAGGATGATGCGGAGAGGAACGCGATCTTGACCTCAGGGGTCTATCTGTCCGCGGTCTTGACTCCAGCGGTCTAGGGAGTGCCACGTCACTGGTCCTTTGGACCAGACCGAGCGTGGGCCCGGTTCAGCTGGTCCTGGCTCATCATAAATGTTACAGTTAACACCACCTTAAACTTTAGGGTTGAATTTTATTGGAAAAATGTAAATTGGTTAAATTGAATAACTAAAATAAATAAATTGGGAGGGAGGGAGTAATCGAAGGAGGACAACAATTAATGCGAACTTGTAAAATTTAAACTAATTAGTCATGACTTAATTTAGGGGTCTTTCAAAAAAACTTAATTTAGATCGAAAGAAATATTAAATGTTCATAGTTAAGAAAAATTTTCAAAATCTCGCCATAAAAATAACAAAGATATGAAAAATAATTCAAATATAAATTTATTAAGGTGAGAGTTGGTCTTATAAAAAATGGTTTTTTTCTAAGCTTAAGAAAAAATCATTTTTACACTGTCACTTAATAATAAATGCACTAATACTCTTCACACTAGCACTTTTTTATATTAACACTGACACTTTTTTATCCTACTGAAATTACCCGGATCCGAGAGGCAGCGCGGTCGCGCCCCGACATCTGGCATTTCGCGGCCTTGCGGCGCTTATGTTGGAGGTGTCTCGCCGTGTTTTTGCTTTGTAGAGTCGCCACGCCGTTTTTATTAAGCCCAAAACATTGAAAAAGGGCATCAGTTTAAAAATAAACTGTTTTTGTGTTGTGTGATGAGATTTTTGAGTTCGGAGGTCAGATGACTCCTCGGGATGAGAATATTAGAATCTTAGAGCTCACCCGAGTCGCCTCGTAAAAACGAGTCTTTCGGATACCCCTAATATTCTTTAACTGTTGTGTGTGTGTGTGTATGTGCTTTTAAAAATGCATGCTGTGTCGGATGTCTACATTGTACACTGCTTTATTGAAATGTATTGAAATAGTATAGGAAGGAAGCCTTACCAATGTTGGTTCGTGTCTGTCTTCCGTAGGGGAATAGTGTTTGAGGTCGGAATAATGTTCCGGTACGGACCGGGATTGCTTCGGAAAAGGGGCCGATTGTCTGCGGACAGAGTTTCGGCGTGCGTTGGGGGGATCACTCGGGCAGAGGTTCGGCGTGCGTTGGGATCGCAGGGATCACTCGGGCAGAGTTTCGGTGTGCATTGAGATCGCAGGGATCACTCGGGCAGAGTTTCGGCGTGCGTTGGAATCGTTGGTTGGATTCGAGCAGAGGTTCGGCGTGGTTTGGGATCACCGGTTTGACTCGGAAAGAGCCGGGACGCCTCGGGAAAGACCAGGCAAGGCCTCGGAGTACCACGAGGGGCCTCAGAGTACCTCGAGAGTGCCTCGGGACAGCGCGGAAGCGTCGCGGGAGCGCTCAGGGAGGCTTCGGAGCACCGCGAGGGGGCTCGAAAGGCCTCGAAAGGATCCGAAAGGGGTCGGGATTACCCCGAAGGGTCTTAGAGGGGAGCCTGAAGGCTGGGGGGAGAGGAGAGAAGAGGAAGGTGTGTGAAATGAGGGAGGGGGAGCCCTCTATTTATAGTGCCAGAAAATTGCAAGAAGGTCCGTACGGACCTTCTAGGTAGTCTAAATTTTTTGTTTTCCTCGATTTGAGGGAATATGTGATGATGAAGAAGATTCAGCCATGATGATGTTCCCTTTGCAATAAGGTCCGTACGGACCATCTCAGCATGCAAAGAGGTCCGTACGGACCAACCATGTAGGGGGGTAATGATGTTCTCCGGGATTTGAGGGAATATTGTGGACTTTAAGGGGATTCAGTAATTATTAAAACAAAGAGGTCCGTACGGACCTTAGTTGCTTTTTCAATTTTCTGAAAATTCCCAAAAGGTCCTTTTGTCCCTTTTTATCCCAGAAAAGTTCCTCCCTTGGTTTGGCTGAGGGTTTTTTGAGGGTTTTGAGTGCCAGAGGTCTTCGAGACTGTGTTTGTGAGTCTGCGGTGTTTCCCATGTGCTCGGAAGAGGGTGATCCAGATTGGGGTACTTACAGAAGCCCCTCGACGACGTCACTTACGGAGGAAGTGGGGTCGTTGATAAGATAAGGGTCCTAATCTGGATCGCGTGTTGGGAGAGGAAGTGACCGTGTAGGTCGGTGTGTGAGGACGTGGCGGTGTCTTGAGGGTGACCGCATAGGTCAGTGGTAAGGACGTGGAGGCGTCCTGGGTGACCGCATAGGTCGGTGGTAAGGACGTGGAGGCATCCTGGGTGACCGTATAGGTCAGTGGTAAGGACATGGAGGCATCCTGGGTGACTGTATAGGTCGATGGTAAGGACGTGGAAGCGTCCTGGGTGACCGTATAGGTTTATGGTAAGGACGTGGAGGCGTCCTGGGTGACCGTATAGGTCGATGGTAAGGACGTGGAGGCATCCTGGGTGACCGTGTAGGTCGATGGTAAGGACGTGGAGGCGTCCTGGGTGACCGTGTAGGTCGATGGTAAGGACGTGGAGGCGTCCTGGGTGACCGTATAGGTCGGTGGTAAGGACGTGGAGGCGTCCTGGGTGACCGTATAGGTCGATGGTAAGGACGTGGAGGCGTCCTGGGTGACCGTATAGGTCGATGGTAAGGACGTGAAGGCGTCCTGGGTGACCGTATAGGTCGATGGTAAGGACGTGGAGGCATCCTGGGTGACCGTATAGGTCGATGGTAAGGACGTGGAGGCGTCCTGGGTGACCGTATAGGTCGATGGTAAGGACGTGGAGGCGTCCTGGGTGACCGGTGACCGTATAGGTCGATGGTAAGGACGTGGAGGTTTTCCTGGGTGACCGTATAGGTCGATGGTAAGGACGTGGAGGCGTCCTGGGTGACCGTATAGGTCGATGGTAAGGACGTGGAGGCATCCTGGGTGACCGTATAGGTCGGTGGTAAGGACGTGGAGGCATCCTAGGTGACCGTATAGGTCGGTGGTAAGGACGTGGAGGCGTCCAGGGTGACCGTATAAGTCGATGGCTGGACCCTGTGATAGGATTCCTACGTATCCCTGGCGGGAATCAAGCCTGGTCGTAGTTCAGAGGTCGTGAAATTGTGAGTGTATGCGGGCGTGGTGGTGCCCTGAAGTATCGTGTGACCGCCGAGGTCAGTGGTAAGGACGTGGTGGCGTCTGGGGTGTGCAATCTTACTAGAAGATGGTTTGTGACCGCCGAGGTCGACTGTGAGGACGTGGTGACATCCTGGGATGTGGTGACGATATAAGTCGATTGTGAGGACGTGGTGGCGTCCAGGGTGACCGCATAGGTCGATTGTGAGGACGTGGTGGCGTCCTAAGATGTGGTGACCACCGAGGTCAATTGTGAGGACGTGGTGGCGTCCTGGGTGTGGTGACCGCCGAGGTCAGTTGTGAGGACGTGGTGGCGTCCTGGGATGTGGTGACCGCCGAGGTCAGTTGTGAGGACGTGGTGGCGTCCTAAGATGTGGTGACCGCCGAGGTCAATTGTGAGGACGTGGTGGCGTCCTAGGATGGAAATATTACGATTTTCCTAATCGGGTGGTTTAAGGCCTTTCGGGCCGGAGATAGTGATTTGGGAGGTTTATACGGTCTTCCGGACCGAGTGGTTTAAAGCCTTCCGAGCTGGAGATAGTGATGTGGGAGGTTTATACGGTCTTCCGGATCGAGTGGTTTAAAGCCTTCCGGGCTGGAGATATGTCATGTATGAGGACTTGATTCGTCTTCTGATTGCGGTTGGGTCATGTATGGGACTTGAGTCGTCTTCTGACTGCGGTTATGCCATGCGTGAGGACTTGAATCGTCTTCTGGCTGCGGGTGTGTCATGCGTGAGGACTTGAATCGTCTTCTAGCTGCGGTTTGCGGAGGCGTGGCTGCCTTGTGCTTTGATTGCGAGAGGTGTAGATGCCTCATGCTTTGTCCACTGGGGAGAAGGTTGGACTTACGGTGACTGCCGGTGTTCATCCGTTGGGGTTTTATCGTGGCCTTGTAGGGGTTTTTTCTGCTGAGAAGGTGACTTCGGGCTTACTTTGATGGCCGGTGCTTGAGTTGCCGTTGAGTGGGCGAGGATGATGGCCGGTGGTTGCTTCACCGTTTGGCATTTTGGAGGCATTTTGTGCCTTGGGATTAGTGCTGAGAGGTGCTGGCTCCTTTTGCGCTTGTTTTACCGTTTAGTGGGCGAGGTCCGGGCTTACGATGACGGCCGGTGCTGGGGATATGCGGTCTTGTACGACTTCCCTTTTGACTTGCTGGGGAAGGAGCTCGGGCTTACTTTGATGGCCGGTGCTTGAATTGCCGTTGAGTGGGCGAAGTCCGGGCTTACACTGACGGCCGGTGGTTGAATTGCCGTTTAGTGGGCAAAGTCCGGACTTACACTGACGGCCGGTGGTTGAATTGCCGTTTAGTGGGCGAAGTCCGGACTTACACTGACGGCCGGTGGTTGAATTGCCGTTTAGTGGGCGAAATCCGGACTTACACTGACGGCCGGTGGTTGAATTGCCGTTTAGTGGGCGAAATCCGGGCTTACACTGACGGCCGGTGGTTGAATTGCCGTTTAGTGGGCGGAGTCCGGGCTTACACTGACGGCCGGTGGTTGAATTGCCGTTTAGTGGGCGAAATCCGGACTTACACTGACGGCCGGTGGTTGAATTGCCGTTTAGTGGGCGAAGTCCGGACTTACACTGACGACCGGTGGTTGAATTGTCGTTTAGTGGGCGAAATCCGGACTTACACTAACGACCGGTGGTTGAATTGTCGTTTAGTGGGCGAAGTCCGGACTTACACTGACGGCCGGTGGTTGAATTGCCGTTTAGTGGGCGAAATCCGGGCTTACACTGACGGCCGGTGGTTGAATTGCCGTTTAGTGGGCGGAGTCCGGGCTTACACTGACGGCCGGTGGTTGAATTGCCGTTGAGTGGGCGAAGTCCGGGCTTACACTGACGGCCGGTGGTTGAATTGCCGTTTAGTGGGTGAAGTCCGGACTTACATTGACGGTCAGTTCTTGAATTGATGGGTTAAGGACCATACTGCATTGAATCTGCTGAAATAGGCCTTTGGACAGCCAGGGGCAAAGATTATAAGGGCAGAAAAGTAATTTGGCCCTTCGTTGCAAGAAGGTCCGTACGGACCAACCTGGGATGTAAAGAGGTCCGTACGGACCAAGTTTGAATTTTACAGTTCCCAGATTTTGACTGGGTTTAAAACCGAGACATCCCCTTCATTTCCCATTTCCAGTTCGTGCATCCGAGAGAGAGAGAAGGAGAGAAAACTCCATTGTTGTCCAAAATCTTCCATTTTTAGCTTGAATTGCTTGCGATGGCGGAAGGATCAAGGAGAGGATGTCGCCAACGGAGTCGAGATGTGATCGAGCAAAGGATGGAGCTTCAAAGAAATTGGATCTCCTTTGTGCCTTCTTCGAAGAATCCGGATGTGTTGTATCCGAATCCGGAGGTGCATAACCGGCGAGTCAGGAACGTCGGGGAGGTAAGAAATCAATTTCGTCTTGATTCCTTGCTTGAATTTTTGAATGCTAGAACTAGGTTTTAGTTTTTCGCATTTTGGGGCTTTTGTTATTTGCCATGCTTTTTTGTGAAATTCTTGATGAATTGTTGAAATTGAGCATGTAAATATTGTGGGTATGTGAATTTTGTGCAGAAATGTGTAGATTAGCTCTTATTTGTGAAAATAAAGTGCCTCTCTAATGAAATGCATGCTTTGGTGTTTTGTACCTTATGCTATTTATGTATGTACATTGTGAGAAAAATTGTCATGTAGTGACAAATTTTGTAAAAAATGTGACATGTGCCGTGTTTTGTGACGGGTCTTGTCTCGAAAGTATGTGCCGTGTAGGGACGGACTTTTCTTTTGAAAATGTGTCATGCAAAGGTGTGCCGTGTTTTTGGTGACGGACTTTGTGGGGAAAATATGTACAATGTGTGCCGTGTTTTGTGACGGGTCTTTTGAAAATGTGTCGTGTAGTGCTTGATCCCTTTGTTGAGAAAATTTATACAAGGTGTGTGCCGTGTTTTGTGACGGACCGCATGGGAAAATTATGTGTAATGCATGCCGTGTTTTGTGACGGACTACATGTGAAAATTATGTGCAATATGTGCCGTGTTTGGTGACGGACTTTTTTATGCTTTGGTATTAAGTATCGTGACCGACATACCTTTGCTGTGTTTACCTGCAGGATGAGGGGCTTTTGGCTGGGAAAGCCAAGAAGATGAAGACTTAGGGATCGCTCGAGGCTGTGGTCGAGTTATGGCAGCAAATGCCGAATATCTCTGTGGATGGCGGGTCGAGCCCTAGGAGGCTGGTCTATGCTTCTGGCCTGGGCGTGTTCGTGGAGAACTTGGCCGGGATCTCTGACACGAGGAAGAACAAGAGTATCTTCCTGGGCCTATCTGAGTATTGGTGGGATACCACCCACACCTTCCATCTGAGCTGGGGCGAGGTGACAGTGACGCCCACAGATTTTGCTGCTATCACCGGACTTTCCTTCAAAGGAAGGCCAGTGCGGTGGAGGGATATGATCGCCGAGGACGTGTTGGCTGAGCTGTTGGGCTTTGCGCCTCTTCCTCGTAGGGGCCTGGGGATGCTGTACAGCGATGTGGAGATGAGGATTACGGCCAGTATTGGGGCCTACTGTCGGGGTACCGGTCAGGTGACGGCGGAGCACCTGGCGCGCTCCTTTATGTGGTTTGCCCTTTCTGAGACTCTGTTCTCGAACCACGCGACCACGGCTCCTTTCGCTCTGCTGGAGAGCTTGATTGACTTGGAGAGAGTCTGTGACATAGCTTGGGGTGAGGCGGGCCTGGCCGAGCTTTATTTCTCCTTGGACCGGTTCAGCAGGGGTGTGTCCAGTTCTTTGGCCTGTTTTGATTTTGCTTTGGAGGTATGAGTTTATTGTTGTTTTTGATTAGCAACCTGTCATTTTCTCCGCATTCGTTTGCACGGAGCCTTTTCTGCTTTTGTCGCAGGTGTGGTTCTACGAGATCTTTCAGTGTTTCCCGTGGGATAGAGATCCTGGGGCCATAGCGGCCTATCCTGCTATGTTAGGCTGGGCCCGCCCGGCGAGGAGGAGGAGGACCAGCAGGGGGAAGCTCACCATCACCTACGGGGAGGTGCAGGCACATTTGGGGAAAGATAGCCCGGAGGAGTTCGTTCTGTACCCCTGGGCTCGATACGAGGCTGATGAGTTTGAGGGGGCTCCTGTGGTGACGGCGCAGCGGAAGATGCTGCGGGGCCTGACCTGCGACGTCATGTACTTGGGCGAGAGGGTCTTTTGGCAGCATGGCCCGGGTATGCTTCCCTTGGCTCCGAGGGACCCGCCTTTCGGGATGTTGGATTCCCGGGATATGGATGTGCTAGAGTTTGAGAGGTATTTGGGCGGCGTGAGTGCCCATGAGTTTGTTTTGTATCGAGAGGAGTATGGGGCCTTCGTGAGGAGGAAGTTGAGGACGCCACAGGTGTTGGCGAGGGAGAGGGAGGCTGGCCCGCCAAGTCCCCCAGAGGTTCCGTTGCCTGGGCCGAATTTCACATATGTCCGCGGGGATTCCGCGAAGGACCTCATCGCCGTTATGTGGCGATGAGGTCCTTCGCGAAGAAGATGGCGTCGAGGCTGTCTAGCCGGTCTTCGCGATGTGTGTCGGCGTACGAGCCGATGCCTTCGAGGCATTCTGTGGACGTTCCTCCACCGAGAGCCGAGCCGGAGCCACAGCAGGAGGGACCTTCGTGGGGACGGCATAGCATGGATGCCTGGACATCCCCGGGGGCTCAGAGGCCTGAAATTACCCGGGATTTCGCGCGAGCGCGAAACGCGGTTGTCTTTCGCGGAGGGTTGGTGTCTGAGACCTCGCTTCATGGGAAGGAAAAATTGAGGAGTCGCCACGCGGTTTTTGTATTTTGAGCCCAAAACGTTGAGAAACGGCTTTTGTGAAAATGGTGTCGTTTTTATTGGTAGCAAAAACATAGGAAAAGGCTTTGAAAACGGGGGTCATTTTTATTGATAGCAAAAACGAGTAAAAAGCTTTTTAGTACCAGAGATTGTTAGGTTCGGAGGTCACGTTACGTTTCGGGAAGAGTATTACGAGATCACCCGAAACGCCTCGCATGACGAGTCTTTCTACCTTTCTAGAAAACGTGTGTGTGTGTGTTTTGAAATGGGGGCTTGAATGACAAGCTTAATCTTGGTTTGAATGTCAAACGTTGATTAGGTGATCTTTTGAAAAAGCGATCGTTTGAATGACAAACGTCGGTTTTGAGACGGAAATGAGTGTTTGCGTGGCAAACGTCGATTTGAGTTAGAAAAGGAGTTCGAAGGACGAACTTTTGGTTTTGAACCGGGCGAGTCATAGTTAACGATTTTTACGGGAAAAAACGTATTAAATGATTTTAAATGTCAAATAGCAGCTTTTAGTTTGAAGATGAGCGTTTGGAGGCCAAACGTCATTTCGCGCGTTTTGAAAGAGAGTTCGAAGGACGAACTCCGGTTTTGAACCGGGCATTACATTGTTAACGATTTTTACGGGAAAAATGCGTATTAAATGACATGCAATCAACGAATCGGGTTGCGACTCGGACTTTGAAAAGTAAATACTATCACGATCCAAACGGGTCGGACTTTGTAAATGACAGTATTTAAAGCAGTATCAACGGAATCAAACGATCCGGAATTGTAAATGACGATCGACGAACCAAAACGGCTCGGAAGAGTAAATGACGATCAACGAGCCAAAACGGCTCGGAATTGTAAATGACAGAAAGTAAATGACGATCAACGGATCGATCGATCCGAAATGGTAAATGACAGAAAAAGTAAACGGAACGGGGTCGGAACACCGTTTTAACCCGTGATTACTTCTCTTACGGAAAGAGAAGAGGATCGAGGGGCTAAAACGTATCGGACCCCGTTAGACGGAGGCGTCTACATTTCAGTAACGGTGTTCGGAACGGTTATAGCGACTGGCGCGTAAACCGAGACGAAACGAGAGATCAGAGAGAGGGAGTTATACCTATGGCTAGGGTCGACTCCTTTGGCTCGGAAGGTGTGTACGGGACACAGAAAGAGGTTTGAAACGGTGTTTCGTAGCGATGAGAGACGTATTTGATCGAAATATGGAAGTTTCACGCGAATCGAGGCAAAACGGGAGCTCGGGAGGGGTGAAATCAGTTTGGGCCATATGAGAGGTGGATTTTTGAGTTAATTCTTCCCTTTTTCTTGGCTTTGACAGCCACTTCTATTTATAGGGTGAAAATTGCAGTAAGAGTCCGGCCGGACTTAGACTGTTTTTCAGGGTTTTTTGGTATTTTGGAATTTTGGAGGGCTTGCTGGCAATTTCAGAAAATGTGCACAGGGAGTTCGGCCGGACTTTGACTGTATACCAGGGGTATTTTAGTCTTTTCCCTTTGATTTCTGATTGAAAGGTGATGTGTGGATTGTGGCATGGCTGCCACGTGTCCCATGACTCACCATATGTGTGGGAGTTCATCCCCCGGTCTCGGTTTTATCCGTTTTTTAAAATAACAGTCCGGAAAATGTCCGAAATGCCCCCGGAAAGTGCCGGAAAGTGCGTTTTTCAGGGAAAGCCATACTTTTACGTGAGATGACACGTGTTAAGTACGCTTCGACGTCGGGATGCACGGGGCGCCCCGGACGCCTCGTTGGCATGGCAACGGGAGTTTAACGAGTTCCGATAACCTGGAGCGCGCTAACGGATTTCGGTTAACTTTCTGACGGATTTTGACGATCCGGATTTGGGTACTTACAGTTAGCCCCTCAGCGACGTCTCCTCCGAAGGAGGTGGGGTCGTTGAAAAAGATAAGGATCCAAATCGGGATGCCTTACTTTGAAAGACTTGGGCGGTCAGCTGGCTGGACCCTTAGCGAAAGGATTCTTACGTATCCCGAGTGGGAATCAAGCCGATCGTAGTTCGTAGGTGCAAGGGCCGCGCGTGGGGACCTTGACCTGGGCGAGACTGTTCGGAGGCGTCTGAACCTGGGACTTCTGTAACCTTCGAGGGCGTGTGGCGCCTCAAACCGGAGTTGCTGATACTGACGAGGGCGTGTGGCGCCTCAAACCGGAGTTGCTGAACATACGAGGGCGTGTGGCGCCTCAAACCGGAGTTGCGAGGGTACGCTTATCCTGGGACGAAGGCGTTCGTGCCTTGAGTACTGGGCTTATTGCGGCTGCCAGTTTTATCCTGCTGGGGATAGGGCGGTAATGATGGGAACGGTTGTGTTAAACTGGCGTTATTAACAACTCGGAAGGATCAACGTTTCTTCTTTAGAATCCTGCTGGGGATGAGCATTCGGGCTTACCTTGATGGCCGAAGAGGGATTGTTGTGCGGGCTTACCTTGATGGCCGCTGAGGTGGAACGATCGGGCTTACGACTGGCGGCCGGGGAGATGAATGTTCACTTGCTGAAGTGAAAAGGTATTCGGGCTTACGAAGATGGCCGAAGAGGGATTGTTGCAAGGCGTTCGTGCCTTGGGGTTCGGGCTTATTGCAGCTGCCGGGGAAATGATGGTGAAAACCATTAGCAAATTTAACGTCGGGAGACGGAATCATAACTGGAATGTCCGGAGACATGATTGAGCGTTTGAACGTCAAACGTCAACTGAGAATCGAATTTAACGTCTGGAGACGGCATTGTAACTGGAATGTCCGGAGACATGATTGAGCGTTTGAACGTCAAACGTCAACTGGGATTGAATTTAACGTCTGGAGACGGCATTGTAACTGGAATGTCCGGAGACATGATTGAGCGTTTGAACGTCAAACGTCAACTGAGAATCGAATTTAACGTCTGGAGACGGCATTGTAACTGGAATGTTCGGAGACATGATTGAGCGTTTGAACGTCAAACGTCAACTGGGATTGAATTTAACGTCTGGAGACGAGCGTTATTGAAAACTAACTGGGAATTTAACGTCTGGAGACGAGCGTTAGTGAAAACTAACTGAGATTTTATCCTCGGGGGATGGGGTGTTAGAAAGGTCTAACTGGGGAAAATTTTACACTTTTGGGGGCCAAAAGTGGTAAAATTGAAACTGTGAAAAACTGAGGGGCCAAAGTGGCAAAAAATTTTCTGGTGCAACAAGAGTCCGGCCGGACTTTGATTGAAATTGGCCATGTCCTTATCAGTGCAGAGGCCGAGGAAGGGGAAGTCATTTTCCCCATTAATTCCGACGAGAGGGAGAGAGAGGAGGAGAGAAAATCCACCCCAAATTGCAAGATTTGCTCGGATTTGCGAAGGAAAATCGATATGGAAGGTGATTGGGAACCAATGGCTCGTCATGGAAGGACCGATGACGAAAGAATGCGGTTGGTTCGGACCATTCGAACCATCGTTCATCCATTGAATCCGGCATAGTTCTACCCGGCTAGGGAGCTCCCTAGCCGGGTAGACACAGATGGCTATCTTGTGGAGACACAGATGGCTATCTTGTGGAGACGGGATGAGCTGTTGGGTGCTGATCACCTGGACAGCTCGACCTTGAGGAGGACCGAAGCAAGGGCTAACCCTAGGAATCGTACTGGCGATGCCATGGCTGATTATGAGACCAATGCTGATCGGGAGGCCAATCAAAGCATTGTTATGATGGCTCGAAGCGAGGCAGCTCGAGACAGAGCTAGAGAAGGGGCTGCGTTGACAGCCACAGGGTTGACGGAGGCGTCGGGAAGAGTCCCTGAGCCAGGTAGAAGGCCTACCGGAATATTTCCTATGAAGGTGAAGAACACTCGTCGCGGGAAAGGGAAGGGGAAGAAGGATGAAGGACCTAGTACGGGAAACTAGGTTGACCTTGCTGTCCAGAGTATCCACCCACTGTCATTGCAGACACATTAATTGATTAATGGTTTATTGTAGTTTTGCTAGCATGTAGCGAGTCAAGAGTTGACCGTGCTTGAACTCATCAAAGATTGTTTTAACCGTTATGAATTTGTAGGTTAAATGAAAAGAGTTTTTCGAAACACAAGCAATTGATGCTTATTGTATTTTTTTTGTTTTTTAGACCGAACCAATGATGGCTGCCTACGTTCCCCTTTTACAATTGGACTAAGGGGCTCAGGTCACCGTAGTTCGACACTTTAGGTGAATTTTGAGAAAAGCAAAGACAAAAGAAGTGCGACCCTGTTTTTTACCTGGATCATTAGCGGGAATGTATCCAGTTGGGTATTACTCTTTTAGCACTTTTAATTTTACTAAGGGGACGGTGTATGGGGAAGGTGAGTTGACTCGTGCTCTTCCTCAAACGAAGTATCTGCGGAGCTTGCTTCCGTTCACGGGGTTAACGAAAGGGTTCCCGTCCAAATCTGCTAGCTTCATGGCTCCTCCGGAGAAGATTCTTTGTACCACGAACGGTCCTATCCAGGTAGGCTCCCACTTTCCGAGGGGATTGGTCTGCGTAGGAGGCTTTTCCTTTAGCACCAAGTCGCCTTCTCTGATGTCCCGGATCTTGACTTTCTTATCGAATGCTCGGGCCATTCTGCTTTGGTAGGCTCGAGTGTGCTCCATGGCTTTCAATCTGCGCTCGTCGAGTAGAGCAAGTTCGTCGTGACGGCTCTATAGCCATTCGACTTCATTGATCCCGTTTTCCAAGAGGACTCGGAGGGATATAATTTCCAATTCCACGGGCAACATTGCTTCCATTTCGTAGGTAATCGCGAACAGATTCTCCCCTGTGGCGGTTCTGACTGATGTTTGGTCTCCCCAGAGGGCTAAATGTAGCTTTTCGGGCCAGTCCCGACCTCTGGTTGTCATCTTTCTGATTATCATGGCGAGAGTCTTGTTGGCTGCCTCTACTGCACCATTGGTTTGTGGTCTGTAAGGAGAAGACTTGTGACGTGTGACTCGGGTCGGTCAGAAGTTGGTCACAATCTCCTTCGAAGTGAGTCCCATTGTCGGATATGATCTCGTTGGGCACTCCGTATCGGCACATGATGTTCTCTCGGATGAACTCGACCACCTTCTTAGAATTCAGTACCTTGTACGATCTGGCTTCTACCCATTTGGTGAAGTAGTCGACTACGACTAGAATGAACTCGTGACCATTGCTCCCGGGTAGAGTGATCTTGCCGATGACGTCGATTCCCCATGTGGCGAAGGGCCATGGTGTAGTCATGCAATAGAGTTCATGAGGAGTGATGTGATTGAGGTTGGAGAACCGTTGACATTTGTCGCAGCTTCGGACGAACTGGATGCGATGCATTTCCATTGATATCCAATAGTATCCCATACGGAGAATGATCTGTGTCAATGCTCGGGCGTTCATGTGCGGACCGCAGGTTCCGTTGTGAACTTCGTTCATTAGCTCGCTGGCTTTTTCTTTGTTTACACACCGAAGGAGTGGCCCTTGGTAGCGCTTCTTGTACAACATACCCCCCAGAATGAAGAAATGGGATGCCAGGCATTTTAATGCCATCATGTTTTTGGCTTTGATCCCTTCTTTGTATTTCCATCTTCATTTGTGAAGGAAGCTTCTCCGCTTTGGAGGTACTGGTAAATTTGATTGTACCAGGGTTCGTCGATCGTTTCCTTTTTATTTCGATCTCACGCGAATAGGCGGGTGTTTCCCGTCTGCCTATTACGAGGGTTTCTTGCTTTCCCATCGGGAATTTCGACAAGAGAGGCGAGGTTGCCGGGCGTCTGCGGCGGTTTCTGTCTCTTGGCAAATAGTGAAAAGAGATGTCCTTGAACCGAGCAATGAGCTCCTCCATGTACGCGTGGTACTTCGAAGGCCATAATCTACCGTCTTCCATTTGTTGGACACTTGATTGATGATCAATGCCGAGTCTCCATATACATCCGGTTACGAGATGTTGCGCTCGAGGCGGCTTCCGGACCGGCTGCACAAGCTTCGTATTCTGCTGCATTGTTGGTTGTTTCAAAATTCAACTTGATGGCTATGGGAGTGTGCTCGTCCTTGGAATCGACAAGGAGCATTCCAATACCATTCCCCTTCTTGTTGGCTGCCCTATCGAAGAAGAGTTGCCGGCGGTTTGTCCGTCGAGTGAGAAGATTCCGTCGTCAGGAAATTGCGGATCGGGACCCTTAGGTTCATTGCTTGGGAAGTCGGCCGGGTGATCTGCCATTACTACGCCCTTTGTTGATTTTCGACCATGTACTTGATGTCGAACTCGGCCGGGAAGAATGACCACTTGGCTAGTCGCATTGACGGGGACGGTTTGTCAAAGAGATATCGGACGGGGTCCATTTTGGAGACCAGGAGCACCGAATGTGACCGCATGTAGTGTTTCGGTTTCCCGACTACCCATACCAAGGCGGTACAAGTTTTCTCTAATCTTTGAGTAGTGAGTTCACTTCCTTGAAGCTTCCGCTACGAAGTAGATTGCATGCTCAACCTTGGAATCTTTCTGTTCTTGTGCCGGCATTGCTCCGATTGACGTGTACATTCTTGTCGAATACGGGAGTAGTGGCTTGTCTTCATGTGGCGGGCACGTAATGGGGGATTCACCAAGTAGGTCTTGATCTTCTCAAAAGGCTGTTTGGCACTCGGAGTCCCATTTGATGTCGGCATTCTTTTTCATCGGTTTGAACATGGGCTCGCGAGAGATGTCAAGCTGGTTGATGAAGCGGCGATGTCTTGAAGTCTTCCCATGAAGCTTTTCACTTCCGTTAAAGTACGTGGTGGCTTCATATCGATGATGGCCTTGATTTTCTTGGGATCGGCTTCGATACCTCTTTACGTAACCATGTACCCCGGTACCTTGCAGCTTGACGCCGAATGTGCACTTCGCGAGGTTCAATCTCATGGAGTGCTTTACGAGTCTGTTGAAGAACTTTCTCGGATCTGTCATGTGCCGCCTGTCGATCCTCTGGAGTGGATGATCATGTCATTGACATATACTTCAATTTCTTTGTGAATCATGTCATGGAAGAGGGCATTGCGGCCAGTAAGTAGCCCCAGCGTTCTTCAGACCGAACGGCATGACCGTGTAACAGTATGTCCCCCACGGAGTGGTGAAGGCAGTCTTGGCTTGATCCTCCTCGAACATCTTGATCTAGTTGTATCCAGCGAACCCATCCACGAAGGACTTTACTTCGAAATTTGCTGTGGTGTCGACCAGCATGTCGATGTTAGGCAGTGGGAAATCATCTTTAGGGCTGGCCTTGTTGAGATCCCAAAAATCCACGCAGCATCTGACCTTTCCATTGGCCTTGGTGACCGTCACGATGTTGGAGAGCCAAGTCGGGTACTCAATCACTCTGATGAAACCAACTCGGAGCATCTTCTCAATCTCTTCTTTAACTTGCAAGGACCACTCTGGCTTGATCTTGCGCAGCTTCTGCTTGACAGGCTTGGATTCGGGATCCAGGGGAATTCTGTGCTCTACGATTGAGGGATCGAGTCCTGGCATGTCCTGGTATGACCAGGCGAACACGTCAACATACTCCCGGAGGAGGCTTATCAGGGCTTCTTTTTCTGCTTCGGCAAAGAAACTGCCCACTTGTGTCTCTTTAGGCTCTTGCACTGTCCCCAGGTTCACTTTGGTCATAACCTCTTCGGCAGCTTGGGCCCGGTTGTCCTCTTGGTCGACTACACGCTCGAGAACTTCTCTAATGTATTGTTCATTTAATGTGTCTACTTCTTTATCAATTGAATTATTAACGTCTTTTAAGTTGTTTGTTAACTTATCAGTTGTTAAAGTGGCAATGAGAGGATACTCCGAAAGGTCAGACTTTTCATTAAACGAAAACGGAAATACATGGTTGGCTATATTATCATGGTCCTCCGGCGTAAGGCCATTGGATGACTCGGAAGGGCTGGACTCGACAGGGCCCGACTCAGAGGGTTTGAGACCGGGTTTAGGGAGATGTGGGTGCGGGCCCAGCTTGTCTTCCAGTTCTGCCTGGCTTGCCCTTGGTCCGGTGAAAGTTACCCAGTTCTTTAGTGGCATTGCTGGATGCTTGATGAGGATGCGGGGATCGAGAGGCTTGGCTTCTGCTGTCCCAATCATGGCAATCATGCTGTTTTCGGAGCCCAGGTCAATCAGGTTCGGCACCTCCATGACTTCTTCAAAGAGACTCTGTAGAGCTGGTCCACTGAGAGCGTCTTCTATGAATTCTGGCTCCTTCTGCTTTGGAGTTACTGTCTCGAATGTGGCCTCGGTGGCTGATCCGAACAATTTGTTTCCCGTGAAGAGTACCTTGAGTTGCTCTTCCGCATCTGGGATTCCCTTGAATGTGTACTCGTCTTTGGGCGTGGTGGCAGTTGGTCCAGGTAGAGCAGTGATGTCGAGGAACGCTCCCCTAATCGGATTAGCTTTGAGTCCTCTGAAATGCTTGAGGTCCCGTGCTAGCTGTTCCATTCTTTCTGTAGTCTCGGTGCTGACTATCCCTGCTTCTTTCTCATCTTCATCAGTTCCACTGTCGGTCCCCTCAGTTCTGCTGTCGGTTCCGCTGTCGGTCCCCTCAGTTCTGCTGTCGGTTCCCTTGGTGAAGTAATGAGCGAGGTCGAAACTGTAAGGTCGGAGGTTGGGTGTGCCATCGGAGGTTCCCCTTTTGCGGGTTGCTGCCTTGGTGCGGGCGAGCCTTTTGTCTTCCTTGATGTCAGCCGGTGTTGGCACGTAGCCAAGCCCCTGGACCGTGGTGTGGTCCTTGACTTCAATGACTTGGTGTTGGCCTTGTAACCTTTTGCCAAGCCCCAGTCCTGGGATGAAGTTCATGAGTTTCATCATCTTCATGGCGGGAGGAATCTGGTCGTGAGATAGTGGAAGGTCCACGTTGCATATTTGGATCTTGGAGGTCTCCAGGGTGAATCCAGTTAATGCCATGTCGTCATTATGCTTGATTTCTAACACTGGAATGTCGTTGCTGGTCCCCTCGGTGGTGACACTCGCCAGTAGGCGTGGTTAGCTCGTTGCCTTGCATGAACTTGAGGCACTGATGAAGGGTGGATGCTACGCCATTGATTTGATGCAGCCAGGGACGCCCCAGGATGGCTGTGAAAGTGATTGGAATGTCCAATACTTGGAATTCGGTGGGGATCATCCGCTTGCCGAACCAAATATTAAGAGTAGCAACTCCGAGAATTGTACGGGAAGTAGAGTCATAGGCCTTGATGGTGTGGGTGAAGGCTTCAGATCTGTGGGCTTGATATCAAGCGGAGTCCATCATCTTGGCGGGCAAGACATTCATTCCGGAACCTTCGTCTACCAACACGCGGGGAAGGCGACGTTCGTCAGTGGGCTGTGATGTAGAGTGGCTAATTGTGATCAGCCCCAAATTTTGGAAGGTCCAAATCTGTGAAGGTGATAATGTTGCCGTAGTGGATGTTGCCGATCATCGAATGACTTCATGCGGGGTTGCGTCCACGGGGACCATGGTATGGGCCGGGCTTTCCTCTAGCTTGAGCTTGTGAGGATAAGAGGAGGTGAGCAGAGACCGAAAGGGAAATGTTCGCACAGGGTCCTTGGTAGTGAGGATCGGGTCCTCTTTCGGGGAACTTGCGTCTTGAGTGGCCGGATTGCGGTTACAGCTCCGCCTGGCATTTTAGTGGCCTTGGATGGTAATGCATGGATTTGACCCGATCGGGTTAGAACGCCGACATCGGGTTTGGTTCCTTACGAACAGGCCGCTACGAGTTGAGCCATAGTTAGAGGAGGATTCCTCGTAGCATAGGGCCATATGTCTTCCCTCAATTCATTGACTGTGGATGTATTCCCTGAAGCTTTGGCAGCTTGACGGATTCTGTCCCAGGATACTGGCTTAGGTGCCTCTGCGGGGAGGTAGTTTATGAATTGCCGCAACTGTTCGTATGTCAGTGCACAACAATGGTCGTCGGAGCTGAACTGTGCATTGTTGACCCTCCGGGGGAGGTTGGAGAGTTCTAGGTTCAGGCGAACAGTCTCCTTGATCTCTTCACGGTATACCACGCTCCTTTCCTTCTTCTTGAGCATACTCAAGGCATTACGGAGTTGGGTGCAGCGATACTCATGGTTTGCTAAGCTTCCTCCACTCTTGGCCCAGATTAACTTTCTTGCGGCGAGCTGCGTCGAGAGTTAATGGCTGCGTTTCTTCCCATGTGAGAATAGCCGGGGCTTCTTTGAAGCTGCATGCGGCGGTCTAGATAAACTTCCACGGGGAGAGCTTTCTTTTACGCTTTATCGAGTAGCGGGTATGTCGGAAGGTGAGTACCCGGCTTCCCGAACATCTGCCCATGTAACTGGTGGCTGACCCAGTCGATCGTCTTTGTAAACGAATGCCGTAGACTGTGGAATCTCCCTGAGTAGTTGCTCGAGATGAATTTCCATCCTCCTCTTGTTTCTTTTGAATAGACCTTCCTCCCTGAGTTGGCCTTTCAATTTGAGTGCGGAAATGATCCGTTCCCATCCTCCCAGGACCCTTGGGAGTCCGGTTTTGTTGACTTCATGCCCGGCTTGGAAAAGAATGGTTTCATCGTCTTCGTCGTCGCTTTCACAGAGAACTTGCTTTCCTCGGGGAGGTAAGCGCTGGGATTCGTTCTGCTGTGTCGTTCCATCTCCTAGGTCATCGGGACCGTTGACCACCCTCGTGTGGCAGAGGGGGTTGGATGAGAACAGACGGTAGTTGAGGAAGTTGCCGTGAGCAAAACCCCTGAGGTCGAACTGGTCTAGAGTGGCCTCTAGCTTTACGTGCTGTTTGCTGTGACACTTTAAGGGCTTGGTCCCAGTAGGTCCTTCGAGCTTGGTCTTCGTCCCAAAGACGGCTTTCTTGAGCGGCTAGTTCCATGAGGGCTTTCCTTGCGAGAGCTAAACAGTCTCCGTAGGTGAGCGCCGTCTGACTAGTGTCCAGAACCGTGATTACATCCAAATCGCCAAATGGCGGGAACACTTGGATTACGTTAACGAAGGAAGTCAGTCTGGGACATTCCATGCGGCCTTCCTTGATCTTGATTACCAAGAAGTTTGCCCAATTTTGATTGATTGAACCCACGGGGGTGTTGAACTCTGCGATGTTGACAGTCTCGTGATCTCGCTCGATTGCCAAGTCTATCAGAGCTAGCGTCTCGCGGGATGTGCGAATCCGGGGCCGTGACGGCCCAGGGAGTAGAATCGAACTGGAGCATGTTAATGCTGAGGTGGTCATTTCCAATGCCGGAAGCTGACTCTGTCTTGCGGGGAAGACCTTCACAGATGTTTTCGGGGTGGCTGCCGGAAGCGTTCCCGAGGTTGATCTGATTTGTAGCGGGGTGAGGAGCTTGGTCTCCATCACTGTTGCCCTTGGCCTTGGCGGCGCTTAAGGGTATAAGCTTGACTGACGGCACGGGCCGGTTGCCACTGGGGCTGGTACTCGGAAGTAGTGATGAGCTCTGAGCTCGCTTGGCCATAGCCTCCTTTACCATGAGCAGGCAGTCGTCGAGGGTGACTTTGGCATTGCAGAATCTGACGATGAGGACCGGATCCTTGGCTCCATCAGGATACCTGGAATAGATGATGTTGACGAAGTCGTCGTTAGTCACATGATCAGAGGGATTCTTTGTCGTGTGAACCAGTTGCTTCCAATTGTCGGATAACTGCCTGTACTGGACGTTGAGCTTGACAATTTCAATGGTATTGGAGCCTTGGTCATAGGTGACATCTCTGGAACTGGTGCCGTCCTCAAAACTGAGCATGTGAATGCAGAGATCTGCCCGCGGGTCTGCCGCATCCTCGACTCCAGAGAGTCCTGATTCGTCGTCATCTGACGGCTCAACCCAAACGTAGGGACGTATTGCGTCCGGGTGCGTTGCTGGAGCTGCTAGAAAAACATCACGCCCTTCATTGGAGAAGAGGGGTGCAGCGGGTAGTTCCTCGTGGAGGACATCCCATACGACTTCCATGCATTCATCCCGAGAATGGCGGTGCTTGTTGACCTTTATCACGACGATCTCTTCGCCTGGCGGGGCCAGAGAGTTGGTTTGAAGAATGCTGACGAATCTCCGATTGGAGACTGGGGGTTTATGTGCCCGTATCATGGCGATGTTCAGCGTTTCTTTCCAATCTGCCTCCAAATGTTGGAAACGACAGTTGAACTTGATGTATCGGGCCGCCGAGTGCACTTTGCTCGAGTACGTTGACATAATTAGCATCTCCGGACTACTGAGGGATTCGATGAGATTTGCCCGATAGTCCCTCGGTCGGTTTGAAGGAGGTAGCCACAGTGCACAGGCTGCGGGCACGCTTGGCTATTGTCTCGGCTTCGTTTCCTATGAGGAAACTGTCCCCTCTGATGGCTTCAAGATCTCCCTGCCGGTTAATGAACTTAACACACTGATGGAGAGTGGAGGCTATGGCTTTCATGTGATGTAGCCAAGGGCGTCCCAAGAGGGCTGTGAACTCGGATGGAATGTCCATCACGTGGAATTTTCTTGGCACCATTTGGGTCTCGAACCGAGTTCGAGTCATCGTCCCCAGGATGGGGACGAGACGTCTTTGTCATAGGCCACGATAGTCGGGTTGACGGAATCGAGATAGCTTTCGTTGATGCGGAGGGCTCGCATCATGCTTGAGAGGGAGGACGTTAACGGCTGATCCGTTATCTACCAATACTCCGGGAGTGATATGGTGTTGAGCTTGAGAGTGATGTACGAGCTTCATTGTGCCCAGAGGCATCTCTCGGTAAGTCTTCGTCACGAAAGTGATCATCTTGCCATACGATCGGGAATCGTAGATCTCATCTCTATCCTTAGAAGGAGAGTCATCCGGCCCATCCATTTCCTGTCTTTCTTTTGCGAGGTAAAGCCTTTGCAGGAACCTCGGGATTGCGTTGAGGCTGCTTGTGGCGGTTGCCGCCCTTGGTTAGCACGTTGATCGAGTGCGAGTGCCAAGCTGACTTTGATCTTCCCTTTCCGGTCCGGGCTCGGAAGGCTGGACAAGTTGAATCTTAGTTGATCCCGCGGGGTTTTGTCTACGGCGCGGTAAGGTTACCAAGGTTCGAGGTATTCGGAGCCACAGGGCTGAACTACGGTTTCAGCGGGACTTTTCGGCTTTTCCACCCTTGTCTGCTCTAAAGCTGCATGGCCTGGAGGAAGGGAGGACTGGCTAGAGTAGAGTACATAGTAGTCGAACCTCCCGGATGGCTCTCCGAGTGTACCAACACTGGTGTCTCCAGCTTCATATCTTCTCTCAGCATCTGTTGAGAGGACTTCTTCTTCTGTTTTCTCGGAGGATTGCTCCGGACCATATCTTGGGACTCGTACTCCAGGCAAGCGGAGCAGTCACAAACATCGTAGCTGATGTGGACATTAGATGAGGACCCGGCTGGAAGAATCGGAGAAACTGGTTCTGTGGCAATCTTCTTGGGCACCCACTCAATGGAGTTCACACTGTTGTTGTTCGGAAAAGGGTTTCCGACTGTATTGGGCCCACGGGGACGCTCCAATTTGCCTTCTTCTATCAAGTTCTGGATTTCGTATCGCAACCCCAAACAGTTGTCGGTGGTATGGCCTTGATACTGATGGAAGGCGCAGTATTTGTTCTTGTCCGCATTGGCTACGGGATTCTTGGGTTTGTAATTTGCAACGGGTTTAAGGAGACCTTCCTTGATTAACCCTTCCAACATCTTGCTCAGCGGCATGTCCAACTTGTCGAAGTGTACGGCGAGTGCCGAAGTGGAGTTGTTGCTTTGTGGGGCCCAGGTTTCATTTGCCCATTGCTGTCACGATGGATATAGTTGATAGACGTATCTTTCCCTTTGCCAGGGCCGGTGCGGGATTGAATGCAAGCTGGCGAGCGGTATCTGTATGGGCGTGCGGTAGCCAACTTTTCCTTGAGATCCTTCTCGGCGTGAGCCGGCATTTACCATGGCCGGAGATGCAGGAAGAAATGATGGCCCGATGAGAGTTCTGATGGACGGTCTTAAGCAGGACTTAAAGATCCGCATCTGTTCCTCTTTGGAGAGTGGCTCCATGATCTCGGAGAGTTTCCAACTCCACCTTTTGTAGAATTCTCCGACGCTTTCATCCGCTTTCTGCTCAGTGGTGATTAAGTCCTCACGACTTGTTTCCCACTCTAAATTGGATCGATGCCGTTCCGGGAAGATGTTGCTAATCGATCCCAGTGTGGCGATCCGCGAGGCTTGACCCTCGAAACCATCGTAACGCTGAACTCTTGAGCGTATCTTTGGAAGTGGTCGGCCATTTCTTTGGAGGGTTGCTCCTTTTGCTCTCATGCCGAGAAACGTAGGTGTCGACGTGCGTTTGAGGACATTCGGTTCCGTCGAATCGGTCCATCTCAGGCATTGAACTTGGCGGGGAGAGGCGTGACCATTCCGGATCCATGGATTTGAGCGTTTCTGCTTTGGTGCTCATGGTGGCTTTCGGAGTCTTTCATACATTCGACCATCCAGGCTAAGGTTGGGTCCAGTGGTGGACTGTGAGGCTCGGCGCCGGGTGCTACCACGTGAGCGATAGTGATTGGAGGTGGAAGGCTTGATATATGTGGATATATAGGGGCCTTTTCTGAATTGTATCGGGGTTTGTCCCCGGTGTTTTGGGATTCGTGTATAGGCAATGGGATGAACCCGTGAGGGTATTGAAGGATATTGGCATCCTGAGATGGTCCAGCGGTGCGCTGGTGGTATTGAGTGATAGGAGTAGCCTTTGGTGGCCAAATATGACGGGGTTGCCACAGGAGGTGGCAACGTGAAGCCTAGGTCATTTGTTTCCTTGATTCGAAGGCATCCCGTATGTTGGCGGGGAGGAACTGATTGAAGGTTTGGTGAAGCTGGTTTCGGGAATCGTCATCCTCGACCAGGACAAAAGTACCGTCGGCAGGGGATAGGCTGCTATACCACGCTCATTCGGAAGGCTGTACCACGAAATTCTGATCTTCTTTACGCCTCTTGTGAACCTCACAAGCCCGGATGGCTTCTTCCAATGTCATATACATTGCCGGTGGCGGGGTCCTTCCCGTCACGATTTCTCAGTGAACTAGACATGTCGGAAATTCGTGAGGAGCGAGGGAACCGGAGAACTGTCTGACGCAGCTGCCGTTGTGATTACGGCAAGGCGGCGGCCGGAAATACTGAACCACTTTACGCTCATTGCGGGGAACGAAAGGAAGGGTTTAGGCTTCGGAAAAGGGTATTTGGCTCAAGGTTTCGGGCTTGTGCAATGTGCAGTTACCGATTAATGTTTACTTAAAGCGTGTTTTCTCAGAGTCTTAATCGGTTGGAAAAGAGCAGGTCTTCTTTTTCGCAACTAATCCTAGAGCTCTAATCAGTGGATCCCGTCACTACGCTTATAAGCCCCTCGTTTCCATTTGTAGATCATCTTTCTCGAGACGGACTATCCCGAGAGAGGTCTTATAAGGCAAGCGAGTTCCACCGACAAAAGAAAAAGTGAGCTTAAGGCTAGCTGATCACGCAAACTTTCAACGTATGTGACGCACGGGCCACAGTCGAAGTCAACGTCCTTAAGTTAAGGTGGGGATCGTGCCAAAATTTCGGCATGACCTCTCCTGACTCGCTTGCGCGAGGGACCTTAGCTTTTGGCGTTGGCCGAGTTGTGGCTGGCACGGTGGATACGGTGAGGTTTGGTGACACGGTGTCACATTGAACCTTCGGGTATATTTTTCGGCAGAGCTCCGCGTCAAAGTCAAGGCTGAAAAGCTCAAGACTTCGGGTCGGGAACGACCTTCGGTCTCAACCTCTCGAGCTTGACTCGGAGCGGGGCCCGGCGTAAAAAACATACACTTAGGCTTTATGACACGAGCTAAGCCAAAAACCAACCGGGGTCTTGGACAAAGTGTGACACAAAGAGTGTATGGCTTACACGGGCTAGGATGGGATGTTTGGGACGACCCCGTGCGCCCCCGAAAGGTGTACAGCGAGACCAATCGGGGTGCAACTGATAAGGCCATCCCGGGTTAGGGGTTGTAGTGTGCAGTGTACCGAGGCAGCAAGTGCGCGTAGTGTGCGGTCACTAAAATTCTTTTTCTGAGTAAAACAGAGATTTTTCAGAATGTGTCTTAAAGAATTATGATGCGCAGTTCAAAAGACAGCAATGAAAATCAAACATGAATGGGAATGCACAAACATGGGATGATTTTGGAAGATGTCAATGTAATGCCTTTGAAAAAACCGTTCGAGGTTTAAAGTAACACACGCACACGAAAACGAGGAAGGGTAAACGAAAGTTTGACCCACGGAAGGCTTTTTAGAAAACGTCGGCAGTTTTAAAAAAAGTATCCAACCATCCCCAGCGGAGTCACCAACTGAAATTACCCGGGATTTCGCGCGGGCGCGAAACGCGATTGTCTTTCGCGGATGGTTGGTGTCTGAGACCTCGCTTCATGGGAAGGAAAAATTGAGGAGTCGCCACGCGGTTTTTGTATTTTGAGCCCAAAACGTTGAGAAACGGCTTTTGTGAAAATGGTGTCGTTTTTATTGGTAGCAAAAACTTAGGAAAAGGCTTTGAAAACGGGGGTCATTTTTATTGGTAGCAAAAACGAGTAAAAAGCTTTTTAGTACCAGAGATTGTTAGGTTCGGAGGTCACGTTACGTTTCGGGAAGAGTATTACGAGATCACCCGAAACGCCTCGCATGACGAGTCTTTCTACCTTTCTCGAAAACGTGTGTGTGTGTGTGTGTTTTGAAATGGGGGCTTGAATGACAAGCTTAATCTTGGTTTGAATGTCAAACGTTGATTAGGTGATCTTTTGAAAAAGCGATCGTTTGAATGACAAACGTCGGTTTTGAGACGGAAATGAGCGTTTGCGTGTCAAACGTCGATTTGAGTTAGAAAAGGAGTTCGAAGGACGAACTTTTGGTTTTGAACCGGGCGAGTCATTGTTAACGATTTTTACGGGAAAAAACGTATTAAATGATTTTGAATGTGAAATAGCGGCTTTTAGTTTGAAGATGAGCGTTTGGAGGCCAAACGTCATTTCACGCGTTTTGAAAGAGAGTTCGAAGGATGAACTCCGGTTTTGAACCGGGCATTACATTGTTAACGATTTTTACGGGAAAAATGCGTATTAAATGACATGCAATCAACGAATCGGGTTGCGACTCGGACTTTGAAAAGTAAATACTATCACGATCCAAACGGGTCGGACTTTGTAAATGACAGTATTTAAAGCAGTATCAACGGAATCAAACGATCCAGAATTGTAAATGACGATCGACGAACCAAAACGGCTCGGAAGAGTAAATGACGATCAACGAGCCAAAATGTCTCGAAATTGTAAATGACAGAAAGTAAATGACGATCAACGGATCGATCGACCCGGAATGGTAAATGACAGAAAAAGTAAACGGAACGGGGTCGGAACGTCGTTTTAACCCGTGATTACTTCTCTTATGGAAAGAGAAGAGGATCGAGGGGCTAAAACGTAACGGACCCCGTTAGACGGAGGCGTCTATATTTCAGTAACGGTGTTCAGAACGGTTATAGCGACTGGCGCGTAAACCGAGATGAAACGAGAGATCAGAGAGAGGGAGTTATACCTATGGATAGGGTCGACTCCTTTGGCTCGGAAGGTGTGTACGGGACACGAAAAGAGGTTTGAAACGGTGTTTCGTAGCGATGAGGGACGTATTTGATCGAAATACGGAAGTTTCACGCGAATCGAGGCAAAACGGGAGCTCGGGAGGGGTGAAATCAGTTTGGGCCGTATGAGAGGTGGATTTTTGAGTTAATTCTTCCCTTTTTCTTTGGCTTTGACAGCCACTTCTATTTATAGGGTGAAAATTGCAGTAAGAGTCCGGCCGGACTTAGACTGTTTTTCAGGGTTTTTTGGTATTTTGGAATTTTGGAGGGCTTTCTGGCAATTTCAGAAAATGTGCACAGGGAGTTCGGCCGGACTTTGACTGTATACCAGGGGTATTTTAGTCTTTTCCATTTGATTTCTGATTGAAAGGTGATGTGTGGGCTGTGGCATGGCTGCCACGTGTCCCATGACTCACCAAATGTGTGGGAGTTCATCCCCCGGTCCCGGTTTTGTCCGTTTTTAAAAATAACAGTCCGGAAAATGTCCGAAATGCCCCCGGAAAGTGCCGGAAAGTGCGTTTTTCAGGGAAAGCCGTACTTTTATGTGAGATGACACGTGTTAAGTACGCTTCGACGTCGGGATGCACGGGGCAGTCCCGGGACGTCTCGTTGGCATGGCAACGGGGAGTTTAACGAGTTTCGGTTAACCTGGAGCGGGCCAGTTAACGGATTTCGGTTAACTTTCTGACGGATTTTGACGATCCGGATTTGGGTACTTACAAGGCCGCAGACCCTTCATCAGTTCTTTCCTCTGCCGGATGCACAGGGTGCGGGTTCGTCAGAGCATGCCTTCTTCGATCCTTTGTTCGGATTCGACCCTTCCGAATACCTTGAGTACCAGCCTCAGGAGGGGGCTCAGTACTCTGACGACGAGGGTGTGACTGGCGAGTTTACCGGGATGCCCGACTTCTCGCTTGAGGATGTCAGTGATGATGATGTTGAGGAGTCGGATTAGGATTCATTTACTTTCCCTCTTTCCATATTCCCTCCTTTTTTTTTGTTTAGCAACATACATTTATGGGTACCTGTAATAAAACACTTGTATTTGCATGGCAAAAGTATTTTATTTTAAGATGTAATGTCGTTTTTGTGATTCCCGGGAATTGTCCTAGGAATGGTTGCTACTATTTTTTATTTGTGCATGCCACGTGAGCTGAGAGTGCGTTTGTGGGTAGTGTATGCTTGCCGGAAATGACTTTGGCCAGTGTTTGGGAAGTTTGGAGCAAGGTCCTGCTGGGGACAGTGGTTGTTGTACTGTTTGTTGGGGAAATGGGTCATGGTTACAAAGAGGTCCGTACGGATAGACCTAGCATGCAAAGAGGTCCGTACGGACCAGCTTTACTTTTGGGGAGGAAATAAATGTTCTCCGTATGTCTGGACTCTTCCCACTCCCATTTGCAGCCCTTTTCGAGCTTTCTTTCCCATTTTCTCTAGGAACCTCCATTTTTGCAATGGATTCTTCGTACGTTCCAAGAAATTTGCAAAGGCTTTCGCAGGAGCGGCAAGCACTCTTCCTTGAGCGGCTGAAAATGTGGATGCGACACCGTATGAGGCATCAGAGGCGGGCTTTCGAGGTAAGGTTTCGACTTTGCTCGGTTTGGTCTCTTAAGGAGTTGGTTCCTGATTGGGATTTATTGCGGGCTGCCGCGAAGTTGCAGGATGTTAGGAGGCATGTGTATTGCTTCTCCTACAACGAGGTAGTGCCCACCTTTGAGGATTTTCGGGCTTTGATTGGAGGACCGGAGGTGGAGGCCATCTCGCTTCCTTTGATTGGTGGTGTTGCTGTGAGCGTGAAGCTTGCAGGCTTTCTTCGTACTTCATTGGGAGAAGTGCAGGGCATGATCCTTGATTCGGGTCATATTGACATTTCTGCCTTGCCGGAGCGGTTCATGATTGATGATGAGAGTGATGTCTCGTGGGATGCATTCGCCTTGTGCGTGATAGCGACGCTTTTCATGGTCAGCTCCCTTGGTGTTTGCGATGGCGCTTTGCTAGATGTGGTTGGGTACTGCAGAGCTGGAAAGGATATTGTCCCGTTGGTGCTGGGGGAGACTCTTCATGGTATTGATCATCTGGCGACTGGGGATCGGTTCATGAGAGGGGGAAGCCCTGCTTTGCTCACCTTGTGGCTGCGGGAGAGGCTTCAGGCCATGCCCGAGGCTCCGACGTCGTTTAGCCCGTGGTCATTTGCTCGGCGACCTCTTGTATTAGATATGGACCAGTCCGCCTGGGAGAGATGGATGGCACAGCTTGGTACGCATCAGATCCGTTGGTGGGTTCCGCACTGGGGTATCGAGACTAGGAGGGCCTTGCAGGAAGGGTCTTATGTTGTCAGAGTTCCCAGTTTGTCTTGGTCCTCCTTCTATATTCCGTTGCTTGTTTCCCGGCAGTTTGGGATGAAGCAGGAGCCTTTGTTGGGCTGGGATGACCTTGCTACTGCGGAGGTAGTTCCTCTTTGTATGGCCGCTCCAGGTGCTCTTCTGTATTTTTTGAGGGTATGGAAGTACTCCGCTTTCCCTCAGGTGGTGCTCCTTAGATGTCGGGAGAGTGTCGTATTGATGACCCAGTACCTGGCTTGGTATGAGCAGCGTGTTGGGCAGTCCCAAGTGGCATTGGGGAGCAGGCGTGGAGCGATTCTGGGGCCCAATTGTCGTAGTAGCTATTGCCTTAGGAGTGCCGAAGCCTGGTCTGACCCTCAGGATGTGACGGGAGACGCTTTGTTTGACTACGAGACGAGAGTTGACAGACTGGCGGGGAGAGGTCCCCTTTCGCAGACTCGCAAGGAGGAGATCCGAGCCGAAGCACGGGCGAATGAAGCCCTGAGAACTACTGGATTGTTTGACTCTACGGGGAGGACCCCTGATCTCGGACTGAGAGACGCAGAGCTAGTTCGCGTGGAACAAAAGAAGACTCGCCGGGGACGAGGGAAGAATGGCGAGGGGACAAGCGCAGATGGCGCGGAATGACCTCCTAGGTATCCATTCATTGCATTGCAAACACATTATTTGTTAAATGTATTAAGCTGTCTTTTAGCATGTTGTGAATTTGAGAGTAGACCGTGCTTGAACTCATCAAGAAATGTTGTAACCGTTAGTGATTTGTGATTTACTTTTAAAGCTTTGTCGAGACGCAAGATCTCTTGTTCGCTTTTTGTTTCTTTTGTGCACCTTGACGACGTCCATTTTTGGACTTTTCGGTTGCATTTGCGGACTGAAGCAGCCTGGGCCTTGATGGCAATCCCCTTTGCTTGGGCTTTGTACTTCGCTGAGAGGTTGAATGATCCCCTGACAAGTCGTTTTGACGGTCATTTCCGTAGCTTCCTTGCCTCTTGTTTGTTGGCGTTGGGCTCTTGACCTCAATTTCGCAGCTTCTGCTTGAGCTTTTTTTTTATTATTTTTTTTGTGAGCCCTTGCTCGAGCTCTTTTTTTTTTTTTGAAGCGCGTGAGGGCGAAGACAAGCCCCTGGCTTGGAAGTAGACATGGGTCAGTCGTTTGACGTTGAGTGACCTCCGGATGTCCTTTGATGTTGCCGCCGTTGTTTGACTTGGTCAAGGTGACGTTGGGGGCGTGCTCTTGAAAAGTGCGTAGCTTGATGGAGGTCTTGATCGACATTCAAACTTTTGACTTTTTGTGTGTTTTTAGACCGGACCAATTAAGGTTGCCTACGTTCCCCCGGACTAGAGGGCTCAGGTCTGTGTAGTTCGACACTACATGGAGTGCTAAGAGATGCACAATTGTTCTTCTTTAGGCGAAGTATCTGCGGAGTTTGCTTCCGTTGACTGGATTCATGAAGGGATTGCCGTCTAGGTCTGTCAGCTTCATGGCACCTCCGGAGAAGATCTTTTGAACCACGAAAGGGCCGATCCATGTTGGTTCCCATTTTCCCAGTGGGTTGGTTCGAGTGGGGGGCTTTTCTTTGAGTACATGGTCGCCTTCCCTGATATCTCGGGACTTGACTTTCTTGTCGAAAGCTCTCGCCATCCTGCTTTGGTAGGCTCGAACGTGTTCCATGGCCTTTAGTCGTCGCTCGTCTAGCAGAGCCAATTCGTCATGTCGGCTTCGGAGCCATTCAACTTCGTTGACGTCATTTTCCAGCAGCACTCGGAGTGAGGGAATTTCCAATTCAATGGGAAGGACTGCTTCCATCCCGTATGTTAGGGCGAATGGGGTTTCTCCCGTGGCTATTCTGACTGATGTTCGGTAGCCCCAAAGTGCAAGGTGCAGCTTCTCGGGCCAATCTCGTCCTCGGGTGGTCATTTTTCGGATGATCCGTTCGAGAGTCTTGTTTGCTGCTTCTACGGCGCCATTTGTTTGTGGCCGGTAAGGAGAAGACTTGTGGCGTGTGATCTTGAATTCGGCCGACGATGCATCGCATTCCCCTTCGAAGTGTGAGCCGTTGTCTAAAATGACCTCGTTCGGGATGCCGTATCGGCAGATGATGTTTTCCTTGAGGAAATGCGCGACTTTCTTGGAGGTGAGCACCTTGTAAGACTTGGCTTCGACCCATTTGGTGAAGTAGTCGATGGCTACTAAGATGAACTCGTGACCGTTGCTGCCTGGCGGAGTGATTTTCCCGATGACGTCAATTCCCCAAGTGGCAAAAGGCCAGGGTGTAGTCATGCAGTAGAGATCGTGGGGAGGTAGATGATTGAGGTTGGAGAACCGTTGACACTTGTCGCAGCTTCGAACAAAGTGGATGCAGTCTGCCTCCATGGAGATCCAGTAGTAGCCAATCCTGAGAATGATTTGCATCAGGGCTCTGGCGTTCATGTGGGGACCGCAACCCCATTGTGGACTTCGTTCATGAACTTGCTTGCTTCTTCCTGGCTGATGCAGCGTAGGAGTGGTCCTTGGTAGCGTTTCTTGTACAGCATGTCCCCAAGGATGACAAAGTGGGAGGCGAGGCATTTTAGGGCCATGATGCTCTTGTCTTTGACCCCTTCCCTGTGTTGGTCTTCCTCGTTCATGAAGGCGGTTTCCCCATTCTTGAGGTATTGGAAGATCTGGTCTGTGCTGGAAATGGCTTTGGAATGGCGTCTCTTTGGCTCTTCAGCAATTTCGCAAATCGTTGTGATTAAAACCTCCTCGCCAGCTTGGGCCCGGTTTTTCTCTCGTTTGACAATATGCTTAAATGTTTGCTTGATGCATTTATTCAATTAATGTGTTTGCTTCTTTGTGTAGATGAATTGTTATTAACTGTTTTGATTAGTTAACTCATCATTTGTTAAAGATGCAATGAAAGGATATTCTAGAAAGGTCGGACCTTTTATTGAAAGCGTAAAGACTGTACATTGTTGATTATGGACTCACGATCTTCCGGCGTGGAGCCATCAGATGACTCGAAAGACATGAATTCACAGACAACATGACTCGAAGCTAGACTATGGGCGACGAGGGATTGGACCAGGCTTCATTACTCTGGGCAGGTTGTAGCTCTAGAGGGAGTGGCAATGGCCTTGGTGACCAATCCTCAGTTGGCACGATTCCCGGAAAATAGCTTGCGTGTGGTTCGACTTCAAACCAGATCGCGGAGGTTTTTGGCTGCTCCCCTGATGACGTCCCTCCATTAGTGTTGCCACCAGTCCTTGGGGGTCTTTGATGATAGAAGTCGCCGAGGGCTACTTCTAAGAGGGCAAAGAATTCGCTGATTCGGAGTTGATTCTTGCTGATGTTGATCATTTTCATAGAATCCGCCTCTTTATCTCGGATCTTTGCTTGGACAACATTTACAATGTCTGATTCGAGGGGGCATGCTATATCTCCTTCCCTGATTAGGCCTTGGAGGAGGTTGCGCCACTATTCATCTAGGTCGGACACTGGAATGTTGAATTGAACTATGCTGTGATGGCTGTCCCCGTAAGATCCGAGAGTGTCGGCCAGAGGGTTGTCCTGTACCAGTGGATCGGTGATGAGCCAGTTTGCAAGAGGGTTTTCGGCGAAGTAAGGGTCTACTCCTCGGTCAATCTCCATCTGGGCGTCCATCTCTTGATCTTCTCTTAAGCATTCTTCACAGTCGCATATGTCAGAGTTGTCGTCCTGACCCATGAGCTCTTCGATTTCCAGCTCGTCGCGGCTTAGAGCGTGGATGTAAGGATCCACTTCGTAGTGGGACAGGAATGGAGACTCATCTGGAGACGAGTATTCGGTCATGTCGGGACCTTCTTCTGGGTCGTAGCTTGCCGGCCAAGCGCTTGCCATTGTACTGCTTCCGCGGATTACTTCGAGCACTCCATTGGCATTGATGAATTTCACGCATTGGTAAAGAGTAGACGATACCGCCTTCATCTGATGTATCCAAGGTCGTCCCAGCAAGGCGGAGAAGGTTGGTTTGATTTCCACGACTTGGAACTCTACCGACTCCAGTTGTGCATCGAATTGGATCCTCAGATTGATGACTCCTACGATTGGTCATGCAGTGGAGTCGTAGGCTCGGATTACCCGGGGTGAAGGCCTTATCAGGGAGCGGTCGATATGGAGTTGTTTTAGTGTGCTCAAAGCGATGATGTTGACTGCGGAGCCGTTATCAATCAAGACGTTTGGGAGGAAGAACATCTCTATTTTTATGAGGATGAGGAGGGCTTCGTTGTGTCGATTCTCACATATCGGCAAGTCATCGTCTGTGAAGGCTAGACCGCTTCCTGTGCTACCATTTGACTCAGTCTCCTCTGGGGAGCGTTCGATCCATCCATTAGTACGCCTTGGTCGGGGCAAAGATCGTAGGGAGACAGTTGCCCTTGGGTGTTCTTGTCTGGATTCCCGGTCACGAGACCTTTTGACTCTGGATTCACGTTCCCAGTCATAGCGAGACAGCATGCTGACGGTTTCAGAAATTGCAGGGGGTCTGCTCTCGCTTGGAGTTTCGTCAAAGGCTATTGAGTTCACCCTATCGTTTTGGGGGAATGGATTTCCGATGGTATTGGGACCACGGGGGCGTTCCAACTTTCCTTCTTCAATTAGCCCCTGGACCACCTGCTTTAGTACGAAGCAATTGTCGGTGGTGTGGCCGGGGTAGTTGTGGAAGGCGCAGTGCTTGCTCATATCCATGTTGGGTTTGGGAGTCTTTGGTTGGAAATTCTCGAGAGGTTTGAGAAGATTTCGCTTCACCAAAGCTTCAAATACTTGGCCCAGGGGCATTTTGAGATTGTCGAAATGCTGGAACTGTGGGAAGCGAGGGGGATTGTTATTCCTTGGGGCTGCTTGATCGCGGCTTACTTGAGCTCCGTTCTGGATGTAGTGTACCGTTCCGGCTGCTTCTTTTCCTTTGTTCGGGGCAGGAGTTGAATTTGTCAGGTTTGTCCGATAGCGGTAAGACGAGGCAGGGGCTGCTGTTGTCTTCTGAAGACTCAGAGTCTTCTCAAACTTTGTTCCGGCATTGACCATGGCACGGAGATCTGGATAGAAATGATGGCTGATCAAGGTCCTCAAAGATGGCTTGAGGCAGGAATGGAAGATGTCCATTTGCTCCTCTTTGGAAAGTGGATCCATTATCTCACTAAGCTTCCAATTCCATCTTTTGTAGAATTCGCCAACGGGTTCATCATCCTTTTGCTCGGTGGCTTGCAGATCGTGGCGGTTTGTCTCCCACTCAAGGTTGGCGCGGTACTTCTCTAGGAAGATCTCGCTGATTTGATCCCATGTGGAGCGGTTTTCTGCCTTTACGTTGAGGAACCACCTTAGCGCTGTGGATTTGAGAGAATGCTGGAAGTGGTCCGCCATCTGTTGAGGGGTTGCTCCTTTAGCTCTCATACCCAAGACATAGGTATCGATGTGAGTTTTTGGGCATTCCGTCCCGTCAAACTTTTCCATTTCCGGCATCCTGAATTTCGGAGGGAGCGGGACCACTTTGCTTGGATCAGTAGGCAGGAGGGAGTCCTTCCGGGAACTGGCTAGCTTGCCTTGCATGTCCTTCATTTGCTCGATCAGCCAAGCCATGTGGGGATCGACAGGTTGAGGCGGGTTACCGTTTTCGGGGATAGAAACCGAAGATGGAGGTGGATTGGCTGATGGTATTGCCATTCGGGAGTCTTGGGGAGGTAGTTGAGTGTATACCAACCCATACCCTGGAGTGCTGAAGTTAGGGGCGTGATTGCCAGGTCCGCTAAGGGTTGTGTTTGGGAATTGGGGAAATGCTTCATTAGCCCCAAGTGGCAGACTAGCAGGTGGCAAGCTTGAGATGTCGGGATATCCGCTCGGGATGCCTGTCCCAGGTAAGCATGGGGACTTCTGATTATGGCTACGAGACTCGTATAAAGGCAAAGGGTTAAACCCTGGGGGATACCGAGATGCATTGGGATCTGGTAGAGCAGGCACGTACGTGTACTGTTGGCACTGAGTTTGATGTGCAGAGCCGGAAACCTGTCTTTGGGCGGGCATGTCTGGGCCGCTTGGACTGACGCCTGAGGGGAGCTTTGAGCGAGAGCTACTTAGCGTTGCTGGGATCTCGTAGCTTGGCGGAGGCGGGACCTGCTGGTAGCTTTGAGAAACCGGGGGAGCCGGTATTTCTTCGTCTTCTATGAGAACGAAGGTTCCATCAGGTTGGGGAACTGCAACGGTTCCTCGAAGACGCAGGGTGTCTACGATCCAGGCTTGCTGCTCTTCTTGGCGCTTCTTGATGGTTTCGAAGGCTCGCAGCACCTCCTCCATTGTCTGGAGGTTCCTTAGTGGCGGGGTTCCGTTTCCCTCACTGTTATCTGTTGATCCCGTCATGGGGGAGTAGCGGACGGTGCGGACCATTGAACTGGAAGGGCTGTCGGACCTTGTGACCTCGATACTGAAAAGGCGGCTCCCGGGTATTCTCAACCACTCTCGGTTCGCTGGAGGGGGTGACGGGCAAGGTTTAGACACGGGAAGGCCTTTTGGATAAAGGGGGAAAGCTCACGTGACATGCGGTTTCCATTTTTTTTTGTTGTTTTAATTTACTTAAAACGTGTTTTCTCAGAGTCCTAGGTAGGTATGGAAAAGATTGCTCTTCTTTTTCGCAACTATGCTAGATCTTGGGTCAATGGAGACCATCTGTGCGGCTATAAGCCCCTCGTTTTGCACCTGTATTTCGACATCCCAGGGTGGACAGCCCCGAGCGAGGGTCCTATAGGGCAAGCGGTTTCCACCGACCTAAAAGAAAAATCGAACCTAAGGACCGAGCCTGTCATGTTCGTTTTAATGCGTTAGCCATGTGAATAGTGAGCCGAGCCGGCCATTGAGTCAAGATCGGGACGAGAGTTCGGCATGACCTCTCTTTACCTTGCTTGCGCAAGGGATCTATGACGTTAGGCGTTGGCTGGGTCGTATCGTCATGGCTGACGTATTAAAGGCTTGATGACATGGTGTCATGTGAGCATGGATGTATATCCGGGACGGAACATCGTCTGGGTGTAGCTTCAGAAATCAAGATCAGGTCAAGATTTTAGCATGACCTTTCATCGCTTTGCTTGCGCAAGGGATCTTGAGTTTCGAGCTTCGACTCAGAAAATGGTCGGCATGGTATATGTATCCAGGCTGTATGACACGGACTGGGTAAAAACCAACCGAGTCTGGACAGAGTTGTAAGTACCCAAATCTTGCTCATGCCTTCCGGTTAAGTTCCCCGACAATTCCGACAAGTTTCCCGGCAATTCCGACAAGTTTCCCGGCAATTCCTCAGACTTTCCTAGAGTTCCGGAGCAATTTCGGAAATGTTCCAAACCACCTAAGGGGTGAAGGGACTGCTTGGAGCTAAAGAAACACATTTTTCTTTTATGAGGAATTCCCTTCTAGAAGACTGCCACCTTGCATGTTTCTAGAAGGAACTGGATGTGGCTACTTATGTCGTGCGACATACTAGGCCATGAAGACTTCTAGAAGCTTGCCACCTTGCATGTTTCTAGAAGGAACTGGATGTGGCTTGTTATGTCGTGCGACATACTAAGCCCATGCATGCAGCCTATAAATAGAGGCCTTCACCTCTCATTTTGGGCACCTCTCCTTCACACCTCAGTGCCCCTCTATAGAAAATACGCCCAGTAGCCTAGTCTCTCCTCACATATCCCCCAAAACACACCCTAATCCTCCCAAAATCACTCACCATTCAAACAATCCCACACACACTTCCCACACACACCAAGAACCAAAGGTTCTCATTGAACCAAGGCTTGATCTCAGTCCCCGGAGGTTGCTGTTGAAGGCTCCTATATCTAACTTGATATAGGAAGTCGTGGTCTTCAAGGGTAACGATTTTCTACCTTTTTCCTTTCCCTATCTTAATTATACATGAGATATATGTGCTAAATGTGTTAATAATGATATATCCTGATTAAAGTTGCATGCTTTAGTATCATATTGCCTAGATCCACATCTGATTGCATACCATTTCATGTAAAAGCTCCGGCTTGGCCTTGTTTCTTGCATAAACACTCAAGATGAGTGTGGATCCCTCATATCCACACCCTCTTGAAGTGTTCACTATTGAAATACTTGCTCCCTGAGATCTATTTGTGAAGTGACTTGGCTACATTAATGTCTTGTTACCTCTGAAGATCCCAGCTGTAATGTCTCTGCAAAGTGGCTAAGTATGTCACGCGACATAGGCAACCTATGTCACGCGACATAGGCAGCCTATGTCACGCGACAACTTAAGCCAGCTTGCAGAACCTTCATCTGTCCAGTTGGTAATCTAATATTTAACCCCCATCATGCTATAATCTGATGTCTATCTGCAATTTAGATAGTATCTATGTACATAAAAATGTCACCCTTTCATTAAAATGCCATTTTTTACATAAAGTTGCATCCTTTGCACTAAACATCATTTCTTTGCATAAAAATTGCATCCCTTGCACTCAAAATCTCTTTTCACAATTAAAGATGCATCCTTTGCACCCAAAAACTAATTTTCATACATAAAAATGCATCTTTTGCACTCAAAATCATTTCTTCACATCAAGGTAGCATCCTTTTAACATCTTCATGCATTATCTGTATCTAAAATACTATTTTTCCACATAAAGTTGCATCCTTTGCATTAAAATCATTTCTTTACATAAAAAGCATCCTTTGCAAATCAAATATCATCCTTTGCATCCAAAAATGTCATATTTTCCTTAAAAATGTCTTTTCTTAAAACATGCATTTTCCCCATGTCCCCATTAGCAACCTTGGAATGGACCGGTGTAAAGATCCTATCTTTACATCGTTTCTTCCATTAAAGGTTCCACAATTTCTTTAGAAAGGGATATAACCTTTAACCCTATATCTCCGATTATCACTTAAGACGAGCATGAAGCATATATATAAGCTCAATCGTCTTAAGGTGTAGGATTGATGGGCTAAGGACATTCCTTCCTAAAGAACCTCATTTTTGGACTATAAAAGAGAGTCCTTCTCTCGATCACGCAAGTCCCAAGGTTAAAAAGCGATGATCACAAGTCCAAGATGAGGACGGGATCAAAATCCCGAATACATAAAATCCAAGAAATCCCGAGCGACAACCAATAAATGGTTTGTACGTCCGGAAGACAACTTGGGACATTCCCTCTCCTTTTATTCAAACACATGCACACAAGAAAGCACGCAAGCAAGCAAGATAAACGGAATCTAGGGAGACTTGCTACGGCAAGGCACCTTGGGTGAACGACGATCCGTTCTTCCCAAGGGGTAACTTAACCTCCGAACCCATAAATCCTTTTTTCAAAGTTTTGAGGAAATCAAAATGGCGTGGCGACTCCGTTTTTCAAATTAAACCGGATGTCTTCAAACTCGCGTGAATCCAACAAAATTTGGGCTCACATTCACAGTTTGGCGACTCCGCTGGGGAAATCCCAAAGGAGAAAAGCTTTCATTTTTAAAATAAACGATACCTGGTATATAGGTGGAAACCACTAACCTTCCTGTATCGCTCCCTAACCCGGGGCTTGGGATAAACGGTGGTTTAACAATCCCACGTACCGGTATCACTTTTCGAAAAAAAAAATAAAAGAAAGCTTTTCCCTTTGAGCGGGTTAGACTCCCATCGCGGATTTCGTTTATTTTGCTTGCTTTCTTTGCCTTGCATTGCATCATTTGCATCTTGGGATTTGTGCATACTTTGAACGGGAAACAACCCAAAAATAGCAAAGGAGTGGAACCTGGAAAATTGATCCATGCAGTCGTACGGCTAAATCCTCCTTGGATTCTGACCGGACGGCCTCAGTGGCAATTCCACCAGGAAAAATTGAGGTTAATCTGGCAGCCTTGGCAGCTTGGGGCTATTTAGTTCCAAAGACTGACTGGGGCTCCCAGAAAATTTACGTGCTTAACTGCTGCATTTTCCCCATCCCAAAAATCATTCCTTTAAAATACATTTATGAAAATCTCTGTTTTAACTCAAAAAGGAACATTTTTAGGAGACCGCACACTACGCGCACCTTATATATCCTGTACACTTTGCACGCACGTCCCTTTAAACCCGGGATGGTTTATCAGCTGCAGTCACGGACAGCCTTACGATGCTCCCGGGCACGCACGAAATCATCCCAAACTCCCCATGGCAGCCAGTGTCGACCAATGCACAGTCCGTGTCACACGTTTCAAAAAACCGTGACTTTTTTTGGTTGGTTTTTGGTCTAGTCCGTGTCATATAGAACCTTGACTCCGACATTGACTTTGACCTACACGGAATACGTAAGAGTCGAGATCGAGTCTTTGCCAAAAAGTCCAAAGATCTTTCGCTCAAGCGAAGCTCTGCCAAAATTCCGACAAGGAAAAAAATTGGCAAGATCTTGACCCGGCATTGACTTCGATTTTGACTCACGCACGGCGTATGCAACGAAGTTCAATGTGACACTGTGTCATCCGGCTTTTACCGCCCGACCCATGCCTATTATCTTCTCGGACATTACCAAAAAGTCAAAACGTCAATCGCGCAAGTGAAATTCTGCCGAAATTCTATCAAGGCTGAAAGACGAGACTTTCCCCGTATTGCCTTGACTATAATTCGCATCGCTCATGCGTTAAAAGTTCCTATGACCCTCTAGACCTGTTAGGAGCGTTCTTCTCTCTCGGTCGGTGGGATCCGCGTGCCCTATAGGACCCTCGCCCGGGGCTGTCCACCCTGGGAGGTCGAAATACAGGTGGAATACGAGGGGCTTATAGACGTAGTGACGGAACCCACTGATCCAGGATCTAGAGTAGTTGCGAAAAAGAAGGGCAAACCCCCTTTTCCAACCAAATAGGAATAAATAAAAGACATTGTTTTAAGTAAACTTGAACAATTAACGGAATCATAATTGCATTTTCCTATCTCTGATATCCCTAATCGAGACCTCCTCGGTCCGATTTCCGATCTTCCTATCTCTGATATCCCTAATCGAGACCTCCTCGGTCCGATTTCCGATTTTCCTATCTCTGATATCCCTAATCGAGACCTCCTCGGTCCGATTTCCGATCTTCCTATATCTGATATCCCTAATCGAGATCTCCTCGGTCCAATCTCCAATTTTTCATCTCGACCTTTCATGGTCAAACCCCTAATCGAGACCTCCTCGGTCCGATTTCCAATTTTCCCATCTCGACCTTTCATGGTCAAATCCCTAGTCGAGACCTCCTCGGTCCGATCCCCAATTTTCAATCTTGACCTTTCAAGGTCTAATCTTTTCCGATCAATTAGGATTAGGAGAAAATGTGTTTTAAGCAAAACTCAAGCGATAAGTGCATGTTACTTGAGCCTTCAGCCCAAACACTTACCTTCAAGTCTAAACCTTACCTATCCACGAGTCTAAACTTTGCCTATCCCTTTCCCGCAGCGAGAAATAAGTGGGCGAGAATACCGGGTCAACGGCTTTTCAGTGCAAAAAACCTTAGGTTCAGACAGTTCGGCAGAATCGTCAGTTTTGTCAGCTCAGAGAGTCAGAATGGCAGATTTGACAGAAAACAGTGAGGGTGCAGGAAATCAGATGGTTAGGAAGGAAGAGTTAGTCCTGGCTTTGGAAAATTCCCATAAGGTTCATGAGGAACAGCAAGCCATGCTTATCGACGCACTCCGTCGTCATGGAATTCAGGTAACAATTGAGTCGAACAGTTCTCTAGTGGTGGTCGAAGATGAGACTTCGTAAGCTTGATGATCTCGAGTCCCTTCATCCTATAACCAAGACCTTCCATCCTACAGCCAATACCTTCCCCCATCCACATGCAATCCCTTGCCAAGGACCACTCCTCCTCAGTCCTTTCCAACATCCCAGCTCATCAGGGCTCCATCGCCCACAGCTCCTCATAACGGACTGGGCTTCACCCTTTGTTCCCCGGTTTCGGCAATACACCGCGCCTATACTCCGGCTTCACATAATCAGTTCGAGCTATGTGGCTATGTTCTGAAGCCACTATACCCACCTGAATGCAATCACGAGTTGCCAAAGGATGATTCAAGTTTTGTTTGTCACCTACCGAACTTAATGAATTAGCCGTCGGTTTCACCAGTGCTACTATGGTTCCCTCTGCCGATACAAGTCTCATTGCGATTTCCCGGTAACTCGAGAGTCCCCGTTGACCCCCATGTGGCAATATTGATGGAACAAGTGAAACAGATGCTAGAAAAGATTGACCTCATCAATACTCCCTTGACCCAAGATGTCGAACCAGGCAAGGAATTGATTCCACCAAGTATAACGCAATGCCACCAGTACCAAACAAAGAACCGCACGTCAAAGACCAGCTCCTCACCAAGGAAAGAGTGTCGTAGCCTCCTTGACCAAATCCAACAATGGAACCAATTGGACAATGGAAATCCAAGTGTTGAGAGCAACAATGTTTCCCGAAAATTCCGCTCCCTTCATTTCGACAATACGGATATGCCTTTAAGCAAGATCTTTGGAAGAGGCGATGAAAGAAAAGGCGATAAAGCCACTTTGGAGAATTGGAAGCCCAAGAACCCCAACGTTCGGTTGGATGAGTCTAAGCATTGTCTTTTCCACCAATACCCGGGCACGACAGCTGATGATTGCTTTGCTATTTGAGGCATGAGATCCGTAAGTTGATAGAAGATGGGAAGCTCGAGAACCTCCATGGGCCAAAAAACGAAAGTTATGGTAAGAGGTCGATTCGGGAGGTGCAAGGTCGAAACGTCGGCATGATTTTGGGATGCCCATGAGCAAAATTTTTTGGCGGTTTGGTGAAACGAGGCCTTCTCACACCTCTCGAGAATTATAAGCCGAGAAACCCACGTAAAGTTGACAGGACCAAGTTCTGTGAGTACCTCAAGCATTATGGTCACGTGACAGACAAGTGTTTGGATCTGAAGAAAGAAATTCAATGGTTGATCTACGAAGGAAAGCTCAAGCTCCCTGGCAGTCCAACCAGCGAAGAGTAGCTAGACTAGGGTCTACTTATCCTTAAGTAAGACTAAAAAAAATATAGTCTCTCAGTCAACCTTCGTAGGTTCTAGTGTTTTTCTCTTTCAATCAAGTCCTCCACGGACATTGTAATTAATCTTTAATTTTCTATAAAAGAGTCTCCTTCTTTTCTTGCTAGACTTAAGACATTATTTGCACACCTACATTACATTTAATGAAATGGTTTTATTTTATATGATCACTTGCATTGCTCAACAAATAATCTCTCGAAATAATTTAACGTTCTGATTAATCAGTGTGAGAAAGTCAACTAATGCCTTCCCCATACACTTTCCTTACCCCACAAAAGGCCTCCATCAAGCCATACACTTTCCCAAACCATGTCCTCACCATCACCTTGACCAAGTCAACGACGGCGACAACATCAAGGGACAACAAAAGGCCACTCAGCTTCGAAAGATTGACCCCGTGTCGACAACAACCTAGGAGCCTGCCTTCGACCTTAAGGATGTCAAGAAAAATTCAAGCAGAGGCTTGCCTTGGCCCTCAAGTGCTTCAGAAAATAAAGAAAAAAAAATGCAGTGCAAAAAGAGTAATACCCAGCTAGGCTGAAAATCCCAAAAAAGGGCAGTCTAGGCAAAAAACAGGGTTGCACATAAAAAAAAAAGAAGAAAAAAATCTTAGTGCAAAAAGAGTAATGCCCAGCTAGGCTGAAAATCCAAAAAAAAAAGGGGGCAGTCTAGGCAAAAAACAGGGTTGCACATAAAAAAATGAGGCCAAGGACCCAGCACCGCCCATCAAAAGCTTGACTGACAGGCAAAATCAAACCTCAGAGAATGAAAGTTGTCGATAACAATGGGGCGGTCGAAGCAAAGCCAGAAGCATTTCATAAGCCTGTAGGCACGTGCAAATCTTTTCTTCCCCAATGAGAGAGGAAGCAATCAGAAGCAATCATCCAAGAATGACTTGGTCAAGGAATCATCCCGAGGCCCACGCCTCATCATCCAATCTTCTCATCCGAGCCTTTTCACTAAAGGAACCACAAATCCCATTTCCCAAAGCCTGAAACAGTCCGGCCGAAGCCGAACTACGGCGACCTGAGCTCCTCACAATGAGGGGAACGTAGGCAACCAGCAATGGTCCGGTCATAAGTATATACAAATTCCTGAAAATCCGGTCTCATCAATGATCTCTCTCATAGACACAGTCAGATCCCAGAAAACCCAGTCTCATCAATGGGCTCCCTATACACAAACCTTTCTTTCACACCCAGCCAACCTTGATCCGCGACATTGGTTGACTGTCTCCTCATGATTAATCAAAATGTTTGTTCATATCGAGATTAATGGTTGAATAACCCGAACATCAATAAAGGGTTTTAAGCAATTTTGTGATCATTGTAAATAAAACAAGTTTTCAGATGTCTTGACAAGTCTTCCTTTTCTACATCTTAGGAAAAATAGTGCTAAACACTGATTTTCTGTCAGCAGGGGCTTCCATACACTTTTACAAACCTTTCTACGCTTATACTCTCTCAAAAGAGTCAAACCCAAAGCGAGTTTTGTGCCTACATCGAATAAGGCCATCGAAATAACACAAAATCGGGATCTATTCCCACCTTTCGAAAAATATGCCCCTGCATGTATAAAGTTCTGAGAATCTTTTCTTAAGGTTGACTGATTGACTAAAGAAAATAAAAAAAAAAGAAGAAAAAAAGATAGGTTCCCCTCTTCTGCTACAATTCGCATTAGGGCTGCCTTGAAACTCTTCAAAGTTGGAGCTTTGTCAAGCATTCCTTTAAACTGGGGCTTCTTTAGTCATTTTTGGGGTCCGCATTGGGTTCCTCACTATGTCACAAAACGGGTTCAGTCTTGGTCAGATCAACCTCAGGATCACTTCCGCAGTACCAACCAGGTTGGGATTTTTGCTAGGTCACCAGACTGGGGCTCTACCAAGTCACTTCTTCAAAATCTAGACTTCGCCTGCTCAGTTCATCCAACCGGGGCTTTGCCAATGAAAGGATCTTTCCTTGCTTTAATAAGACATGGGGCTTTGCAGAAAGTTCTTCCTTAGACCGGGGCTCCGATAAGTTGCATCCATCCCTAGAAGAGAGGTTTGGTCACTTCGACATCTGCTTTAGTCTTTGGTTGTAAAAGCTTGTCAGCATCAGCTTCAAATGCCAGAGTGTGAGAGAGGAACATTCATCGAGACCCGAGGTTTAAACCTGGGCCTCACCAAGAGGGAATTCTAGTCCACGTTGACAACATCTCAAAGAACAACATCGCTTCCGCCCGCACCCAAGGGATACGACCCCACCGGCTTGAAACCCGTCTTAAACAATTTTCCAAACACATTCCATATGTACATCCGCACTCAGCCCCTACCATGTTTCCAAGAAAAAAAAAAAATCGCCCCTAGGCTCAAGTAACGTGCCAATTGCTAATAATAGCATTTTCTCCCGAAAGAGCCTCCGTTACTTCCGTTATAACGAGATAACGCTGTGCGACGCTTTCCTAATTGTCAAAAATCCAACTTTAGCTACCTCTATCATAGATTGAGAAGTATGCTCAAGTTTTCCAAATAGCTACCTCCATAGTGACGTATGCTTTAGCTTCCTCAGGTGACAACCTCCACTAATCGTCAAAACCTCAAGGATCCTAGACATCGTTCCTAACTATCCAGGTGAGGCTTGAACTACGATCAAGGCTTGATTCCTCCGGGATACGTAGGTAGCCTTTCATAAAGGTCCAGCCATCCGACCACATTGGTCACCTTTTTCTTTCCCCATTCCTCAATGGTGCGTAAGCTTTTCGCAAAGGTATAGCCATTCGACCGCTATGGTCACCCCTCTTCCTTCGTCTTTCCTTCGTGGTAAGATAGCTTTTCATACACGTCCAACTATCTGACCATATTGGTCACCCCTTTTATTTGGCACATTCCTAGTAAGATTGGCCGTTTGACCTCCTAGGTCACCCCGTTTCCATTCTTATATTAAGGGACCAATATCTCTTTGCTATTGCCCTGGTGGGATCAAGTATGTGACCTCCTTGGTCACCTAATTCCAACCTATGTTGGCAATTCCAGTCCAATGCCAAAGGGTATGAAAAGCACAGTTCAGGCTATGTATGTCACGCGACAAAACTGGCCACTTGGCTTATTAGGTCGAGCGACATAACAAGCCAACATCGCAATCGCACCGCAGCAGGTGCCGTATTCCCCCATGGCACTCCCCGACTTGTAATAAGGTGCAAACATCAGTCATTCACTTCCCAAATGCATAGGGGAGGGTTCATTTACCCCGTGTACACCCATGCATTCATCTACCTAGTACATATTCAAGCCAGAAATCCATTCAATTCATCCAATTCAAGCTAGTTACTACCACCATTTCATAAATGCGTGCAACAAAAGGGATAACAATGTACATACCAAAATAGACCAAGTCTAAAAGAAGTGCATAGCAAAAATAACATGATATGTTTTCCCAAAAGGGGTACAATAACCAAAAGTCATAAAAATCTAAGGGGAAAGGGGGCTACTCTGAGTCATCTCCATCATCCTCTCCATCATCTTCTTCATCATCCTCTCCATCATCTTCATCCTCGCCGTCATCCTCAGCCTCCTCAGGCTCATCATCAGGATCGTCTGAAGGTGCCTCGTAGGCTATGGTCCCCGTGCGGTAATAGTCATCAAGCTCAGTGATGATAGTAGAATCAAGCTCATAGTCTGTGGCTGTCTCAGCCCCACCATCCTCATCATCATCATCGTCAATCTCAACGGGTCCGTGAAGAGGCACATTTGGATTCTTCATCCGAGGCCTCGGTCCACTAATGCCCCCGCTGGTGCCCGTGTCATCAAAGCGGCTCTTCTTCTTTCTCGGCTGGCCAGGTGGGGAGATATCGATCGAACCTTGTGACCGACACCGATTCTTCCAAAAGCTCATACCTTTCTCGGAGCTTGCCAATCATGCTCACAAATAGCCGGTGTAAGCCCTGGTCAAATGCCTGTAAGCCTGGGCCGATACCTGTTATAAGCAGACATAATAAGTGTCAAAATGCAGTTATTGATAACAAAAAGAGATGCAAGCAATCCAAAAGACGCAAAGAGCGGTACTTACAGATCTAGAACCTTGCGGGAGCACCAGGTGAGGATGAGTCTGTGACATATCAATAGGAGCTCGCCGCATACGACCACCACCCCGATAATCAATGAAAGTCTGGAGGCAAAGGAGGTCTAGCCACGTAACCGGGGCCAAGGGTCCCTGCACTCGGGCACCATAGCCAACTCGACTCCGTGGGACCGAAGATGCCTAGCCACATACAATGTGTAATCCCCATCCCGTGTAAAGAGATGTGCCGCCATGCCTACGATCAAAGCATCTACATTCGCCCACTGGCGAGGCACCCACATCCTAGCTGGAGGATCATCGTGATCCGAGCATGCCTATGTGGGCCCATGCCGTCTCGTACACTCTCTCCTAAATATAGGGCATCTCCTGACAAACCCATCAGCCTTGCGACACTGTCAAGTGCGCAAAGCATGATCCAAATCCGGATCGCCATAACGGCCACCCAAGGGAATAAACTCATCTCTCTCGTAGAGTCCTCTCTCAAGCACGACAACAGATCATGATACGACGCCGTAATCTCGCACCTCGACCCTTCGGTGTCCCGGGTTCTGTCTCCCGGCATTCTTCGTCCATCGTCTCGAGAGAAGGAAAAGTGGTGGCGTGAAACTCATCCCTGGACCGCCACACATAATGCCTAAAATACTCGAAGGCCCAAGCACGAAAAGGAGAAGAAGAAATCAAAACAGAGGAAAAATGACAGAGTGAAATGTGTAAAAGAAAGAAGTCAAGGCGAGAGAATACCTCAAAAGCCGATGACAACAGTAAAATACTTCGCCTTCCCTCTACCGACGTCATCTAGAGCCAAGTACATCTCGGCTAAACCCGCCTCACCCCGGAATGTATTCCCCACGACATCCCATGCTCTCGGAAGCTCTAGCAAAAGGTGAAATCGTGGGGCGGTAGATGCGCCTCGTTAAATAAGCGACAAAGATGTCGAAAATCCCACTCCATACAAAGGCTCTCGCCAGCCTCTCGGCTCTCAAATTCTCGCTCTCAATAGGATCATCAACCACAAGGTAGTCCCTACTCTGCTCTCCAATCAAGCCATGTAGCTCACCCAACTCATATCCATTCCCCTTCTTGATCTCGGGAACGAAACCAAGCAAACTCATAAAATCAGCATCAGCAATAGGCGGCTCAACTCCCTGTGCGTGCTCATCTATGTAAAGTGGCTCACCGTAAAGGCAATCCCGTGATGACCACGAAATCATAAGGTGTGACTGCTGCCTCACCCCAAGAGAAGTGGAATGAATGAGTGGTCTCCCACCAAAACTCTCTAAATGCCCTCACCAGATCCACACTCCTCTGAGTGTCTCCAATGGCCTTCGCCATCTCAAAGAATCGCCCTAGCCCAACGGCGTAAATCATGCCCTTAGGCGAGTGTATCTGCTCCTGGCTACCCGGCAAGCTCTGCCATAGCCTGCCAATCACCTCGGGGGAACCTCTGGTGCGCAATCCCTGCAAGAAAACATGGCACAAGTATGAATATTTCGTGCTATTTCTTGAAATCATCTCAAATGAAAATGGGTCAAAACCTATCAATAAAAATCATGCATTTTAGCATCGCACTTCCTAGTTCAATCCATGATTTCATGCAAATTCTTGACAATTCATAGCACAGTCTGGAAAATTCAGTTCGAATCAATTTCACCCAAATCAAATTTTTTTCAAAAAACCTAGGTCACTTACCACATCTTTCTTCCCGACGTCTGAGGTATGTTCATCAAGTTGTGGATAGAAATCTCCTCTTTGAGCTTCCGGAAGAAATGGCCTCTGGTTCCTTTTGCACCCCCTTCCGTCGAAAGTAGCTAACTCGCCGTGTTGAAAAGCCCTTTTGGTCTGGATAGAACCTAGGAGGCATTTTCCAATTGAATCGAACTAAAGGTATTTGACATTTCTCTCAATTTCTCTCAAATCTCCCTCTCGATGTTTGCTCTCTCTCTCTTCGCCGTCGTCTCCCTCTCAATTTCAAGTCTAATTGAATTTCAAATGACGACCGTGCGTATTTTTGAAGAATCTGTCCACATGGCCTCTTGCATGTCGTGCGACATACTAAGCCCCCGTGGCCGATTTTTACAATTTTGCCCTCGAAGGCTCAATTTTACAATTTTGTCCCCCATAGGCCCGTTTTACCCTTTCAGGCCCCCGGCATTTCCAATCATTTCCAATCCCGTTTTCCCTCCAGTGCCCCTGTGGCCTATTTTACAAATTTACCCCTGTGGCTCATTTTATTTGCCCTTAACATTTTCAATTTTCAAATAATAAAATTATCAGGGTACGTCCCGTTTCTATACAAAAATTATCGGGTACGTCCCACTTTCTTTACAAAATTATCGGGTACGTCCCACTTTCTTTACAAAATTATCGGGTACGTCCCACTTTCTTTACAAAATTATCGGGTACGTCCCACTTTCTTTACAAAATTATCGGGTACGTCCCACTTCTTTTACAAAAAAATTATCAGGGTACGTCCTGTTTCTTTACAAAAATTATCAAGTCCTTCCTACTTATTTACAAAATCCATTCTTTCTCGCGATCTCCGTTATTCCAAGTTGAAGGAATAACATTTCAACCTCTCTCGCGATCTCCGTTATTCCAAGATGAAGGAATAACATTTCGCTATCTCTTTCGATCTTCGTTATTCCAAGTTGAAGGAATAACATTTCGACCTCTCTCGCGATCTCCGTTATTCCAGGATGAAGGAATAACATTTCGCTCTCTCTTTCGATCTCCGTTATTCCAAGATGAAGGAATAACATTTCGACCTCTCTCGCGATCTCCGTTATTCCAAGATGAAGGAATAACATTTCGCTATCTCTTTCGATCTCCGTTATTCCAAGTTGAAGGAATAACATTTCGACCTCTCTCGCGATCTCCGTTATTCCAAGATGAAGGAATAACATTTCGCTATCTCTTTCGATCTCCGTTATTCCAAGTTGAAGGAATAACATTTCGACCTCTCTCGCGATCTCCGTTATTCCAGGATGAAGGAATAACATTTCACTCTCTCTTTCGATCTCCGTTATTCCAAGATGAAGGAATAACATTTTGACCTCTCTCGCGATCTCAGTTATTCCAAGATGAAGGAATAACATTTCGCTCTCTTTCGATCTCCGTTATTCCAAGTTGAAGGAATAACATTTCGATATCTCTTTCGATCTCCGTTATTCCAAGATGAAGGAATAACATTTCGACCTCCGTTATTCCAAGATGAAGGAATAACATTTCGATCTCCGTTATTCCAAGATGAAGGAATAACATTTCGACCTCTCTCGCGATCTCCGTTATTCCAAGATGAAGGAATAACATTTCGCTCTCTCTTTCGATCTCCGTTATTCCAAGATGAAGGTATAACATTTCGATCCAAATAAAGTTCCTCAACTACTGGCCCGGCTTGATTCCTCCTCGGATACGTAGGTAGCCTACTTTAGGTCCAGCCAATTCGTCACATATGACGCCCCCTTTCCCCAGTGGATTCCGAACTACGATTATGGCTTGATTCCTCCGGGATACGTAGGTAGCCTTTCATAAAAGGTCCAGCCACTCGACCAACTTGGTCACCCAATCCGTCTCGGCATTCGCCAGATCGGATCCTTTCTATCGACAACCCCACTCGCCCGCAAGTGACGTTGCCGAGGGGCTTCGTAAGTACCCAAATCTGGCTCATGCCTTCCGGTTAAGTTCCCTGGCAATTCCGGCAAGTTTCCCGGCAATTCCCCAGACTTTCCTAGAGTTCCGGAGCAATTCCGGAAATGTTCCAAACCACCTAAGGGGTGAAGGGACTGCTTGGAGCTAAAGAAACACGTTTTTTTATGAGAAATTCCCTTCTAGAAGACTGCCACCTTGCATGTTTCTAGAAGGAACTGGATGTGGCTACTTATGTCGTGCGACATACTAGGCCATGAAGACTTCTAGAAGCTTGCCACCTTGCATGTTTCTAGAAGGAACTGGATGTGGCTTGTTATGTCGTGCGACATACTAAGCCCATGCATGCAGCCTATAAATAGAGGCCTTCACCTCTCATTTTGGGCACCTCTCCTTCACTCCTCGCCCTCTATAGAAAATATGCCCAGTAGCCTAGTCTCTCCTCACATATCCCCCAAAACACACCCTAATCCTCCCAAAATCACTCACCATTCAAACAATCCCACACACACTTCCCACACACACCAAGAACCAAAGGTTCTCATTGAACCAAGGCTTGATCTCAGTCCCCGGAGGTTGCTGTTGAAGTCTCCTATATATAACTTGATATAGGAAGTCGTGGTCTTTAAGGGTAACGATTTTCTACCTTTTTCCTTTCCCTATCTTCATTATACATGAGATCTATATGCTAAATGTGTTAATAATGATATATCCTGATTAAAGTTGCATGCTTTAGTATCATATTGCCTAGATCCACATCTGATTGCATACTATTTCATGAAAAAGCTCCGGCTTGGCCTTGTTTCTTGCATAAACACTCAAGATGAGTGTGGATCCTCTCATATCCAGCACCCTCTCTGAAGTGTTCACTATTGAAATTACTGTGTCTCCCGAGGTCTATTTGTGAAGTAATTTGGCTACATTAATGTCTTGTTACTCAAGA
>JAFEMH010005993.1:0-67500 GCA_022495995.1 Adenophora triphylla var. japonica
TGTTTGTGTGTGTTTTGGCCAAAATAAGTTCAAACTGAAAAGTAAAAATTGGGCACTCTTTATTAGACTTTAAACAAGTCCCATGATTTTGGTATGATTTTGGGTTGAGTTTTGGTACTCAAAGATTTTTGAAGTTGAAAAACATTTCTGCCAGAATGAAAAAGGCAGTGGACACTTTATTTTAAAATGGGTTTAAGGGCTTAAAAATCTCAGAATCTGGGGAAAGTCCGAGAATGAAAGTTGTTCAAAACACCTTAAATAAGGTTTCTGTAAAAGAACTTTCCCATTTGGAGGTGATTTGGTGGACCAAAACCTTCTGGAAATCTCAAATATGAAATCTGGATTTCCAGAGACTCAGGAACTGACTTTTTAAAGAAAATTTGAAAAAGGGAGTTTTACTCACGCAAAAAATAAAATAAAAATATTTCTGGAAAGCTCTGGATGTTGGATACAAAAAGTGTTTTGTAGTCAACACCAAATTCCAAGTTTCTGTATGTCCAAAAAATTAGACCATGGACAGAGGTCTTAGAGAAAGGCTACTGGACAGCAACTTCCTCTTGAAGAAAAACATGATTTTAAAGGGGGTTTGGCATCCATGCTTGTCCCCATATCCTTAGGCTTTGATTAGTAGTCACTAGACATTTTAGTGGTGATCTACTATATCAAGCCATCCCTTAGTACATTAGGACTTAAGCATTTCATTTGCTTGGGAAGGGGAATTTTATCCTTTGAAATCAAGATTTGATGTATGAAAATAATTTTTTAGGATTTTGAAAACGTTTTTGCAAGTAAGTAAGAACACTTTGAAAGTAATGTTGATTCTTGTAGAGGATCATCCATGGAGATGAACTTCCATGGTGATCCTCTTGGATCTAGAGCAAGAAGATAAACAAACTACATTTTTGAGTTTGAAAGTGCATGCATGGATGAGAGAATTTTAGGGTGAGGAGAAGGAGGTTATACCTATCTTCTTTGTGTTTTGTGTTTGAATGGATTCAAGGCTTGAATGTGTTTAGGGTTTGAATGTGTTTAGGCTTTGTGATTAGAGTTGGTCAAAGAGAAAACAAGTAGATAACAATGAAGTCCTCTATGTTTTCTCTCTAATCCTCCTCCTAAGGGGTGATTTGAGCTTGGGTTAGTGTATGTATGAGAATGATTTGAAAGTGTTTTGAGTGAGTGGGATTTGGGAAAGATTCAAGAGAAAATGGTGGCAATTCAAGTGAATTCCCCTTTGTTTTCTCCTATTTTTCGCCAAGGTGCGGTTGTAAAATGTGTTGTTCCTCCTTATTTACGTATTTGAAGGGTTCAATTTATAGGCACGGAAATTTACATTCCTATCCGCGGATATGTCCTTCGGCGTGCACTTGTTCATTAAATCTTGCTCCAGGCTTTGGACGGGAAGAATAAAATTCAAATTAAGCAACCGAGAAAATGTTCCAGCGAAGCTTCCATTTCGGGTTTTTGACCTTTCTTTTGCTTTTGATTCTTTTCCATGGTTTATCTTTAAATGGCAATTCCTAATCTACCCTCACTTTGTTAGAAATGTTAGGAATTGTTAGAAATGTTAGAAATGTTAAAACTTTCGTTAATTTTCTAACGAAAATACTAACAATCTCAAATTGGAGCACTTACAGTAGCCCCTCGGCGACGGCGCTTTCGAAGGAAGCGGGGTCATCGATAAGAGTAAGGCTCCATATTTGGCAAGAGGTGACCAAAGTGGTCAAGTGGCTGGACCTAGCGATAGGCTACCTACGTATCCCGAATGGAAATCAAGCCGGCCGTAGTTCGGGTCTTTGACCCTGGAATGATTGTTTTAAGGCGTCAACCTGGTGAGCGAGTTACGCGGTCGATTCTTTGAGAGAAACTTCTTTGGGGATAAGAGATGACCATTTTGGTCGATGGGTGAAGTTGTATATCCGCTCTGGGGGATAGGAATGACCATTTTCGATCTACGAATTGAAATTGTATATCCGCTCTGTTGGGGATAGGAATGACCATTTTCGGTCGATGGGCGCGGGAACCTAATGATAGGCTACCTACGTATCCTTAAGAGGAATCAAGCCAGTCGTAGTTCGGGTCTTTGACCCTGGAATGACTATTTTGAGGCGACGACCTGGTGATGAGGGCATTTTAGGTGCCTCGGACCTTGATGATGGCGTTTTAGGTGCCTCGAACCTTTGGTGATGATATCGTTTTAGGTGCCTCAAACCATGATGATGGCATTTTATGTGCCTCGAACCTTGAAGATGGCGTTTTAGGTGCCTCAGACCTTGATGATGATGGCATTTTAGGTGCCTCGGTCCTTAGAGATGGCGTTTTAGGTGCCTCGAACCTTGAAGATGGCATTTTAGGTGCCTTAGACCTTAATGATGATGGCGTTTTAGGTGCCTCGGACCTTGATTTGAAATGTTTTCCCTTAATGGTTTGGGATGGATGGTCCTTCGGTGGACTTCGTCTGCTGCCGAAGGAGAGGGTGACCGTTTTGGTCGGGTGGCTGGACCTATGGTAGGCTACCTACGTATCCTTAAGAGGAATCAAGCCAATCGTAGTTCGAAAGCTGCTCGGGATTTCGTTGGCTTTCGTTGGAGAAAAATCGGGCTTACGTTTTACGGCCGTGGATGATAATGAGGAAAGAAACGGGATTCCGTCAACTTTGCTGGGGATTTTGTTAGCTTTTGCTGGGGAAGACGGGCTTACGTTTTACGGCCGTTGATGATTTTGATGAAAGAAACGGGATTCCGTTATCTTTCTCGGAGAAATCGGACTTACGTTTGACTGCCGTTGATGATTTTGATGAAAGAAACGGGATTCCGTTATCTTTCTCGGAGAAATCGGACTTACGTTTGACTGCCGTTGATGATTTTGATGAAAGAAACGGGATTCCGTTATCTTTCTCGGAGAAATCGGACTTACGTTTAACTGCCGTCGATGATTTTGATGAAAGAAACGGGATTCCGTTATCTTTCTCGGAGAAATCGGACTTACGTTTGACTGCCGTTGATGATTTTGATGAAAGAAACGGGATTCCGTTATCTTTCTCGGGGAAATCGGACTTACGTTTGGCTTTGCGGTTGATGATTTTGATGAAAGAAACGGGATTAGTTATCTTTCTTGGAGAAATCGGACTTACGTTTTACTGCCGTTGGTGATTTTGATGAAAGAAACGGGATTCCGTTATCTTTCTCAGGGAAATCGGGCTTACGTTTATTTGCGTTGATGATTTTGATGAAAGAAAGGGATTCCGTTATCTTTCTCGGAGAAATCGGACTTACGTTTGGCTATAGTTGATGATTTTGATGAAAGAAACGGGATTAGTTATCTTTCTCGGAGAAATCGGACTTACGTTTGTTGATGATTTTGATGAAAAGCGGGATTCGTTATCTTTCTCGAAATCGGACTTACGTTTGAGCGCCTTTGAAAGGGGTTAACTTTGGTTAACTTTGGTTAACTCTGGTAAGTTGAGGACTAAATTGCGAGTCACGGAATTTTAAAGGGGCAAAATGGTCATTTTGACCCTTCAATTAGTCACGCGCGGATGGGAATGTTGTCCGAGACGATTTTTAAAAGGCCAGCCTTTCTTCTTCTTAGAGAGAAGAGAGAAGAGAAGCCATTTTGGCCAAAAAGCTTGAAAATTCTTCCGTTTTCTTTGATTTTTCAAGCAATGGAACACGGGAGTAGCCATTCAAGGCCAAGGACGTGGCCCGGTCGCGGAGAGACGATTAGAAGCTTGTTCGAATGAGGAGGCATTACACACTTTCGCAATCGGTGCGGAGGAGCACTACCCCGTGCGTGGCAACATTGGGCCAGCGATCCAGAGTCTCGAACGGTATACTTGAATCTCTTCACTTCCTTTGCCGATTTCTTGCTTGAAATTGATTTTGTGATTGATTTTTTTTTTTTTGAAAATTCGAAAATTGATGTTCTTGGACTTGAAATTTGATTTTGATGCTTTGCATGTTGTAATGAGTATGTGGGTAATCAAAATATGCATTTTGTTTGAAAAAAGAATGGGCATTTTGCCAATTTTTTTTTTTTAAGATCCGAAAATTGCAATGAAAATTCGAAAATTATGTTCTTGGCTTTGAACCTTGATTTTGATGATTGCAATGAGTAGATGGGTAACCCAAATATGCACTTTGTTTGGAAAAAGAACTGGCATTTCCGCCACTTTTTTTTTTTGAAAATTGAAAATTCGAAAATCGTGATTTGAAATTTGAAAATAATGTTCTTGACATTTGAAATTGAGATTTGCATGTATGCATTGTGTTTGAAAAGAATGGGCATTTTGCCATTTTTTTTTTTTTTGAAATATGAAATGATATGGGATTCGCCCGAATCCGGGACGGACATGAATGTATGCATGTATGCCTCTTGTAGGATTTTTTTTTTTTTTGCAATGGGATGATGAATGATATGAATGTACGTATGCATAGGATTTTTTTTTTGAAAAGTGGGACGATTTTTTGATTCCGTTGATTGAATGAATGACTTGTGGAAAAACTGTTTATTTGTGCTATTTTATGAAAAATGGGACGGAGTTTTTACTTCCATTGACTCGATATTATTGACATGCTTTACGTATGAATGAATGAATGGTATTTCTTGAAAAAACTCTTTTCTTTTGGTGCGAGAAAAATGGGGCTAGGTCCGTTGTATCTTTGTTATCTTTGCCCGATTTTACGCAAAACTTTATGTTTATGATGCATGTGTATGCTTTTTTTTGAATGCAAATGCCAAATGAATTTTTTTTTTTTTTGACATTTTGTTTCTCTCTTTTTTTTTTTATTGCGGGGCGGAAACAATTTCGTGACGGAGCTTGGTGAACAAGATGAAGACTCGGGGATCGGTGGAGTACGTGATTTATTTGTGGGACCGGCTTCGGTTTTGGGCGAGAGGAGCGATGATGAGTCCTAGACGGATCGTCATTGAGGCCGGATTATGCGAGTTCATCGAGTGCTTGAGGGTTTGGTCAAGTTCCCCAAGAGCAAGGGCACGATCTTTGCTTTGGCACAACATTGGTGGGGCGTGACCCACACATTCCATTTTTTAAGGCGAGGCCACGGTCACACCTTCGACTACGCCGCGATTACGGGCTGTCCTTTAAAGGACGGAGCATTGAGTGGAGAGACGGCTACGGTGATATGGATCTGCGAGGCCCTTCTAGGATTTTCCCTATTCCCAAAAGGGGATGGGGATGGAGTACGCGGTGGTCCACGGGAAGATCGTGGAGAGTATTGGGAGCTACGAGGTTTGGGGATGAGAGGATAGGCGAAGCGGTGCTAGGGCCTTTTTATGGTTTGCTTTCTCGAGCACGCTTTTTGGACATGCCGAGGGACGGCTGTTTTGCTTTCTTTGAGGTCCTTGGAGGACGTGGGGATGGGCTGGAGAGATATCTTGGGGAGAGCGGGGTGGCGAGCTATATTTTGCTACGGATCGATATAGCCAGGAAGAGTTTGTCGGCTCTTTGACGTGCTTGAGTTCCCTCTGGAGGTACAAGCTTTCTTTTTGCTTTCCCTCTTTTCTTTAAGCACGTATTCTTTTCGCACTTAATTGATTTGACCTTTTCCTTTCGCGGTATGGGCTCTAGAGTTCTTTCACGTCACGATGTGGCGGCGGCGGCGGAGTACATCGGGCGTATCAGGCCATGCTTTCTTGGTCCCAGTATGCCGGGAGAAGAAAGGTTCTAGGGGCGCACGACCCTCAGTACTCGGATTGCCTACCCTTTGACGAGGGTGAGACGGATGAGGGGATCATATTCTACCCACAGGATCGCTTCGATGTGGAAGCGGTGAAGGGTGTAGAGATGGACCGTGGAGCGGAGGATCTTGAGAGGCTTGACTGCGGCGTGTATTATACGGGGAGAGAGTGACGCGCCAACATGGCGTGGGTGCACTGCGATGGCTCCGGTGGAGCCTCCTGCGACATGATGCATCCAGTGAGAACTCGGAGACACAGGATGAGTATCGAGGTGGCCGGCACCACTCGAGGTTCGTGGCGATCGAGGAGTACTCGCGATTTGTCTTGTGGAGGCTAAAGACGCCTCGGGTTCTTGAGAGAGAGGGATTGGGGGTTGTGCGGTACCCTCGATCGAGCTTTTCGTATGTCCGGGACGGGGTCGGGTGAGTACGAGATCCTGTCACGATCGGGTTCCACGAGCTTTCCGGCCTCGTCGAGGATATGAAGGTATGGCCTCTCCTTCTCCTTTTTTTTTGCTTGTCTTTTCCTTTCTTTCTGTCATCATTTTTTGCCTTAATTATCTACGCGCTTTTGTTTCCGTGCGGTTCCGGCCAAGGTGGTGGAGAAGGCGACGAACCAGGTGATCGGGGCTAAGAGGTTTATCAAGAATATGGTTATTTGTGGGTCTTCTCGGGCGGGGAGGAGGCGAGCACGGCCGGCGCTGTCGAGAGGAGACTTCCCCTATTCCTTAGAGCCTTCTTGAGACTCCTCTTTCTCCTCTCATAGATCCCGGTGTGGTGTTGCCCTCGGACCACGTCATTCTCGGAGATCCGTATGGACGGGGACATGTACGGCATCACGGTGGGTCTTCTTCGCACGTCAGGGAATCCGACGCGTTTTCGTTCGGATACGAATTCTTTGCGGATCTTGGCTTGCCGTATCAGGATGTGCCGGTTGGTCCAGACGAGCCTTCCTCCGGAGACGAGGATGATTACGAGCCCGAGATATTCGTGGCTGCGAGGAGGCGGGCCGAGCCGCAAGAGGATCGGGGGAAAGCGCCCGGCCAGGGACTACGGCGACGATCTTCGAGACCGATTTACGAGATTGTACCTATTTATTATTTTTTGAGATACAATTTTTTTATGCACACTCTTTTTTTTGGAATGTAATAATTTAGGATTTTATTTTATTTTATCTATCATGAATGCAATGTTGTATGAATGCCTTTGTTGCATGAGCCCGGTTTTTGGCAAGGGTGTGAGTGTTTGGTATATGAGCTGTTTGGGCGGAGTTTTGCACAAGGTTCGGCATTTGGGATGAAAATATTCCTCCGTTGTGCGGCGGTTTGAGCTGCTTTGCAGATTTTTTTGGGCAACAATTCCATCGCGCGGATGGGTTTGACATCGACATGGTTCATTTATTTCGGTGGTTGGATCTGGTTTGGTCCATAAATGCCATTAAAACTTCGTCTTCTTCGGTTCAAATTGCGAAAATCCGAGAGAGAAGCCAAAAAAGCCATGGAAATGTCCAAATTTTCCCCAAAATTGTCCAAGGAAGAGCAAATGTTGTTCTTTGAGAAGTTCAAGGAGTGGTGTAGGGAGATTATGCACGAGAGGAGGTCATTTTCGAAGAGAGGTACAAGGTAAAGTGCTTGTGGTCTCTCAAAGAATTGGTTCGGACTATGACCTCTTGAGAGCTTCTTCTTCATTTTGGGATACTAGAAGGCATGTCTTTTGCCTTTCTTACAATGAAGTGGTCCCGACCAGTTGAAGAATTTCGGGCTTTACTTGGTGGCCGGAGGTGGAAGAGATTGGGATTCCTTTGCCGGAGGGCTTCTTTTGTTGATAGGTTGTGTAACCTTCTTCATCTTTCTCGGAGGAAGCGCAAGGTATGATTCGTAGTCCGATCATTTTGACATTTACGGTCTTCTGATAGATTTAGGGGCTTAGGCTTGGTGGATGATGCCTATTGGGATGCTTTTGCACTTTGCATGTTTGGTACCTTGTTCATGGTTTATTCCTTTGGGATTTGTCATCGGGCTCTGTTGGATGTGGTTGTTCATGTCGCTTGGGCGAGAGATGTTGTACCTTTGATCTTGGGAGAGACTTTTCATGCTCTCGACGGGTGGCTACGGGAGGCGGTATATGCGCGGGGGCGGCCCGTTTCTCTTGACTTTGTGGGCGATGGAGCGCACAGGGGTTCTTCGGGAAACTTGATATGATCGAAGCCTTGGACATTTGCCGGGAGAGGGGTTTTGGTGGATTTTGATGATCGGGGCTCGTGGGAGCGATGGATGGGCTGGTCGCCGGGCCCGAAGATATCGAGATGGTCGGTGCCTCATTGGCGGGTGGAGACTCGGAGAGTACTTCGGGATGGATCTCCGTGGTTATGCTTCGGGGCTTTCTCGGTCCGGCTTTTACATTAGGCTTTGGTTACGAGACGGTTCGGCTTGGAAGCGGAGTTCCTTTGGAGGACTTTGATGATATAGCCACCGGGGTGGTGGCTTACGCTTCTATGGATGATCCTTCGGTGTTTCCATTTCTTTCCAGTATGGAGGTATGACGTCTTTCCTCCTCGGGTTATCCTCGGGCGTCAGAGACTGTGTTCACGACCACTTGGTACCTGGATTGAGTACGAGAGGCATTTGGGGAGACTCGAGATGGCTATTTTGAGACGGCGTGAGGCCATTGTGGGTGCGGAGGACTGGCGGTTTCGGAGAGGAGGAGGGCCGAGGCGAGGGCCAACCCTCACGGCCGGAGCGGAGATGCGCGACCGACTATGAGGCTTATGTCAAGAGACGGGAGAGGAGGACTCCTATGCTACCGGCTAGGCTACGGGAGATGAGAGATGACGCTAGGGCTACTAAGGCCACGACGGAGGCTGGTTTGATAGATCCTGTCCCTACACCGGAGCTTGGTAGGAGGAAGGCCGACATTTTCTGTTCGGAAGGAAGAAGACCCGAAGGGGAAGAAGAGAGGGGATGCCGGTACGAGCGGCTTAGAGTGACCTCGAGTTTTCGAGTATCCCTTTCTTGTTGTAGCGAGACACATTAGTTTGATTATGTATTTTAGTTTCTTTTAGCGAGGTTGCCGGTTGTAGGAATGAACCGAGCTTAGACTCATCAAAAAGCTTTTAAGCGTAATGAATATGTGAATTGCTTTAGAGTTTTTCGAGACGCTTTCATGGTACGATCGGTGTATTGATGTCAAAGTATGACTTTTATTTGTGTTTTAGACCGAACCGTTTCCATTGCCTACGTTCCCTTCGGACAAAAGGGCTCGGGTCTTCGTAGTTCGACCCGGTTTTTTTTTTTTTTTGTTTTTTTTTTTTTTTTTTTTTTTTGGTGCAACCTGTTTTTACCTAGGCCGCCCTTTTCGGGTTTTCAACCTAGTTGGGTATTACTCTTTTAGCACTCTTTTTCTTTTTTTTTTTCTTTTTTTTTGACTCGGTGTTTTACGCGTAGTATCTGCGCGGCTTGTCACCATTCTTGGGTGTACAAAAGGATTTCCGTCGAGGTGCACAAGTTGCATGGCTCCTCAGGAGAAGATTTTACGGACAACGTATGGCCCGACCCAGACGGGCTCCCATTTGCCAAGCGGGTTGATACGGGTGGGGGCTTCTCTTTCAAAACGAGATCACCTTCCTAATCTCCCGATGCTTCACTTTCTTGTCGAAGGCTCTGGCCATTCTCCCTTGGTAAGCTCGAATATGTTCCATTGCTTTCAATCGTCGCTCATCTAGCAGGGCCAATTCATCATGGCGACTTTGGAGCCATTCGACCTCGTTGATCTGGCTTTCCAACAGCACACGGAGTGAGGGGATTTCTAGCTCGATTGGGAGTACTGCTTCCATTCCGTAAGTAAGAGCAAATGGTGTTTCCCCGGTTGCCGATTCGACGGATGTTACGTAGCCCCGAGTGCCGAGTGTAGCTTCTCGGGCCAATCTCGACCTCGGACGGCCATTTTCCGGATGATGTTTTCCGAGTCTTGTTTCTTTGCTTCGACGGCTCCGTTGGTTTGGGGCCTATAGGGAGATGACTTGTGACGGGTTATTCGAATTCCGCCCGGCTGTCGCATTCCCCTTCAAAGTGGGATCCATTATCGGAGATGATTTTGGGCGCAACCCGTATACGCATATGATGTTTTCTTTGATGAAGAGGGCTACTTTCTTTGAGTTGAGGATTTTGTAGGATTTTGTAGGGCATCCTTTTCGGTTCCTTGAAGAAACTACCAATCTGCGTCTCTTTAGGCTCTTCCGCGGTTCCCAGATTCACACTTGTCAAAATCTCTTCGGCGGCTTGGGCTCGATTTTCCTCTTTCGAACAACTTTGCTTAAAGATTTTTGTTCTCTTCTTTTTTTGTTTATTTAATGTGTCGCTTCTTTATCTAATGAATCATTATTAACTGTTTTTTTAATTATTAATTAATTTATCATTAGTTAAAGTGGCAATCAAGGGATACTCAGAAAGGTTCGTCATTTCATTAGGAACGAAAGGAAATACAGCATTTGCTACAGACTCGTAGTCTTCAGGCGTAAGGCCGTCGGACGACTCTAGAGACTTGATCTTGACATTGAGGGAATCGGAAGACTCTACCTAGATTGACACAAAGGGACGGGGGACCAATCCGAGCTTGGTGATCATTTCTTCTTTGGTCGCGGACGGGCTGAGAGAGTTTCCCGATTCTTTAATGGCATCGCTGTCGGTGACCTCATGACTCGGGAATTGTGCATTTACTGTCCTCCTTCCTCGATCATCGCTACCATTTCTTTGGCGAGTGAAATCAATCGGGTCGGCACGGACCTCTTCCCCGAATAAGCTGGCATAATCGGACCATCCCAATCATCGAAAAGACACGTGGCTTTGGCTTTCGGCATTGTCAATTCAAACTCGGGCTTCGGACCTTCACAGGCGGTAGGAATTGTGGTAGTAAGCTTCTCGAACTGTTCCACTAGGCTTGGCACGCCTTTGAAAGTGTACTCACTCTTCATGGTAGTGGTAGCCCGGAGTATCTTGGGTAGGTCGAGAAACATTCTACGGACCGGGTTAGCTTTGGCTCCCAGAACTTGTTGAGGCTATCCTGTAGCTTGACCACCCTTACGTAGGAGTGGGCTGCGTGATGTTACCCGGTTGTGTGGGACCCTTTACAAAGTAGTCGGCCAAATTAGGGTGAAAGGGAGAGATTTAGGGTTGTTGGCCGGACCCTTCTGTGATAGCTTCTTTCCTTTGTAGAGCAAATTCTTTTTCTTTCGCGGTGTCATTTGAGGTGGCCTCATATCCCGGGCCGTGGCGAGTTTTACGTCCTTTCACCTCGATGAGTTTGTGAGTTCCTTGTTGGTGTTTCCCTAGACCAGAGGCCGGGTAGATAGCTCATCTTTCCTCATCATTTTCAAGGCCAGGAGGGATTTTATCCCAGTGATCGTCGGATCTATGTTGCAAACTTGGGCCTTAGGAGGCTCGGCAAGTGAAGCTTTGTTAGCATGAGACCTTCCTCATCATGTTTGATTTCCAGAATAGGTATTCCACACATGTCCGTGCCCTCCAAGGTGACTAGATCCCAGTAAATGGTTGTCGGGTCCCCATTCGAGATGAATTTCACACCTTTGGTGGAGGCTTGAGGCGACCCCCTTGACTTGATGCGGCCAAGGTCTTCCCAATAAGGCATTAAAAGTGATCGGGATGTCGATAACACTGGAATTCCACAGGTATCAATTTACGGCCAAACTGAGAGGTCCAAAGTAGCAACTCGAGGGCTGCTCGAGATGTCGAGTCGTAAGCTTTGGCTGTGAGGGAGGAAGGCTTCAAGTACGTAGTCTTGATGTCAAGCGAGCTCATGATCTTTGCCGGAAGGATATTCATTCGGACCCATTGTCGACCGGGACCCGAGGAGGCGTCGTTCATCCAATTGGTGTGATGAAGAGAGGCTCGTTATGATCGGCCCCAAATTGAGGAGGTCGAGATGCTGTGAAAGTGATTATGTTCCCGTAGTGGATGTTTCCAATCAGTTGCACCACATCATCGGGAGTAGCATCGATAGGGACGAGTGCGAGCCGGGCTTTCTTCCGGTTTTAGCTTATGGGGATAGGATGAGGTGAGCGGGGACCATAGAGAGATGTTGGCTGTGTTTGCTTCAAGGTGAGCACGGGATCCTCCTTTTCGGGGTTAGGAGCTTGTTTGTCTTAGCATAGGGCGGCGGTTCTCCCGGATGCTTGATCTGTGGCCTTCTTATCTACCTTGGGATTCCCTTGGAAGATTTGCCGGATCGGGTCAACGGGTTGACTTCCTCATCGGTTGCTTCTTGACTAGATTTCTTCAATCTTTGCTAAGGTCGACGGGGGAGCCTTTTTGGCTATCGGCCACTGGTTACGACGGAGTCTAGCAACGGTGAGGTGAGCTTGGTATGCGCTCCTTCTGGGCGGCCCTTATAAGCGCTTCCCAAGTCACGGGCTTTTGAGTGCAGGGTTGTGTTGTTGCCCCTGGATGGCCCGGAGCTAGGGCGTCCTCCGATTCGCTCCCATAGCTTTGCCTTGCTCATAGTTATCATACAACAAGAGTCGCTATTCTCGGGGCTCGGCGGCTTTTCGATTTCATCCCGGTATAGTGCGGCCATTACGGTTCCTTTACGTAATACTCGGAGTGGAGATGATTATAGCACTCTGTGTGGGAGCGCATCCGGTATCATGCCGGTTTCCGGGACTTCTCTGAGAGGCGAAATACATTCGGGGAAGGTGACCTCTTCTTGGGTAACCACGACAAGGAGTGTTACTTTGTTTTGGGGCGGATTTGATCGACCATGGTTATTTTCTCATTTGGGGAGGATGGGAGTTAGTTTCCCTCTCTCTAACGGATCCTCGACTATCGGCTGGATCGGATGCACGAAAACCCTTTCCCCCAAGCATGGTAGGCGGTGTTGAACTCTAAGACATCCACGTGCTCGAGACCCGAAACTTCATGGCCTTCGTGTCCTCGGTTTCATATTCGTCTTCCGAAGTGTCTTCGGTCTTATGGCTATCGGCCTCCATCTCATCATACATCTTCTTTCTTTCACCCTTGCAAGTAGGGCAGCCACAAGTAAAGGATAGGCAACGTTCCCCCTCGTAGTTCGATGTAGCGGCTCGATAGATGCGGGTCCAAATAAGGAGCACCGGGGTCCATTGTCGGGCCTTGGAGCAATTAGGAAGGCGTCATGTGGATCCATAGGTATGAAAGCCCTTTGGGGAGACGTTTAGATCAATAACCCTTTTTAGTGATTGCGAGGCACTCGGCGTGCTCAGCGGCTCGGTTGTGACCCTCACGGTTGTTATGCCATCCGTTCTCGGGAAAGAAGAAAAAGATCCGATGACGTTCACGAATTCCTCATCTTAGTCGTTGAAACCCTCCATTCTCGACCGGTGCTTCAATGAACCCTCTCCATTCACCGGCTAGGTTCTTATAAGGAACATTGTGTTCTAGGATTTCGGATGTGTACGGATGCGGGCGCGGGCTTTGTTGTCCCTCATCCTCTGAAGTATCCAGGACAGCGACCACGGGTGCATCTTACGAGGTGCGGTTCTTGGGGGCCCGTCCCTATTGGCATCGACTTGCATTTTCGGGTGGCTCTTCGTCGTCGCTTGCGACAACCAACCATTGTGTCGCTCCCATGGCATTATTTCCGGCATGATTGTTCCAGATTGATTACGGATGCGGGGCCTCAGTTGACTCTTCGCTCTCGTCATCATCATCGTCATCGTCATCGGAATCATCTTCCCATACTACGGGATTTCGGTGAGAGGAACGCCGATCAAACCCGTTAGGAAAATATGGGTGCGTGCAACCGCAGAAATTGTCATATGCTCCCATTCCCGGAAGTGGTAATTGTGACTCAGCTTCTCCTCCCAGAAACTGCGGGGGAAGAGTGAGAGGGGGTGGCACGTATTTGACTCCCGGCAGGATATAGAAGGAATCCTCCTCCTCCGATTCTTTGCTGTTCTCGGGATCATATTCAGCCTCTCCCAAAACCAACTTGCAGAAGTGTACTAGCTCCGAGATGCTCTTCGGCCTCTTTCTTTGATAAGCCCCGATACGAGCGCCGCCTGAAGCTTTCTTGCTCGATTCTTCTCGATTGTTCTAACCATCTTGTGTAAATGGTTTTCTCATGTTTTGACCGGAACAGCCCCAGTTCTTTAGTATCAGCTTTCCCTTCATCCGAGAAATAGCGGGCCTCGTATTCTTGCAAGAAATCTCTGACATGAGACCAAGGTGGGCTGACTTGTTCATCATCCTCAAGGTTGAGGGGAATCCGGGAGTCGGGATCCTCGACAAGGTTGGCCATAGGTATTTGGGGACCTTCATCGGCATCTTCTGGGCATGCGAAGGTTCTCGCATTCAATCATATTTACACGATTATGGTTCCTTGGCAGAGGATTTTTGACTGTATTAGGCCCTTCGGGGCCTTCCAACTTTCCTTGCTCTATCAAGCCTTGGATCGCCTTTTTCAGAGTGAAGCAGTTGTCAGTCAGATGTCCGTGGGCTTGATGAAAAGCACAATACTTTGAGGTATCCACGGGAGCATTCGGATTTCTGGGTTGGAAATTCTCCAAAGGCCGCGGCAAGCCTTCTTTCACCGGTCCCCTAAAGATGTCGTTCGAGAGGCATTCCAAAGTTTTCGAGGTTCATGACCCGTGGCACAGGCTCGGCTGGTTTTACGGGAGCGAAAGGAGTTGTGTTATTACATTCCTGTCCTGTAGTTAATCACCTCTTTGCCTTTAGCGGGAGCGGGGCGGTGTTGGAAGGAGGAGCCCGATATACGTAGCGAGTGCGGCGGCGGTTGCGATTGTAAGCCTTTTCAAACTTAGGCTGCGGAGTTAACCATGGCCCGTAAGTCGAGTACGGGAAGTGGCGAGGAGGCTCTCGGATGTGGTTTCGAGCATGAGCGAAAGATGTCCGATTGCTCCTCTTGAAGGAGGGATTGCCATCTCACTTGAGTTTCGAGATTCCACCGCTTGTAGAAATCCCAAACATTCTCGTCGGGACATTTGCCTTTGTTGTCTGCGGATCAACTCTATTTGTTTCCCATTCCAAGTTAGCTTTGTACTTTTACGTGAAGGCATTAGTAATCTGGTCCCATGTAGCCCTGGCCTCGGGTTTTAAGCGGAAGAACCATTTTAAGGCCTTTGGATTTCAAAGATAGGCGAAATAGTCGGCCAATTCTGGCGATTGGTACACCCTTTGGCCTTCATCGCCAAGGTATACGTGTCCGAGATGAGTTTTCGGGCATGCGGTACCATCAAAGAGGTCCAGATTCGGCATAACAAATTTGTGAGGCGGGGAACGATGGAGTCGGGTCCGTAGGCCGGAAGCGGACTTCTTAGCGGTCAATTCGGCAATCTGCGCTTTCATTTCCTTATGTTGTTCCATGAACCGGGCCGAGATGAGGATCTTGTGGCGGAACCATTGCGTTCAAACTAGTGGCCGAGCTAGAGAGAGGAGCTACCAGCGGCGGCGGGCGGGTGGAGGGAACGGCCGATCCGGGGACGTAGGTGAAAACTTGTCCTTGGCCCAAATTGCCGGGGAGCATGAGTAGGAGCACAGGCGAAGGGATAGAACCTTGCGGCTGCTTGTTGATTTTCAAGCGGCAAAGTGGGTGGAGGCAGTCCTGATGTAGCCGGGTAGCTTGGATTTCCGGAGTGAGACCCATAAGTAGGCTTAGGTGCGAGCTGCTTTGTCCACGATTGTTGAATTGCATGGTGGTGAGGCGATGGTGTATAACAGAATGCTTGCGGTCTGGTGATTCGATGAGCTGGGATGGAGGTTTGGTAACCCGTGAACCACAGTGAGAAATGGGTTTGTGAAAGGCTGTGGGAGGAGCGGTGAGCTAGCATCATTACGAGGAGGGCTCTGGCGGGGTTGAGGCATCTTAGAAGCTGTTGTTGTGGCCCTTTGAGCTGATTTGCGAAGGCCGGATTGATCGGTTCCAAGGCGAGGCGGGATCCCAATTAGTTGTGGCATTAGAGGTAACCCAACCATGAGAAGACATTCCGTGCGATTTTGCCCCCAACGAGGAAGCTATGAGCGGTTTGTCTTGTCGGGCTGCGTGGATCCGATGGTCTGAAGGCAGGGAGCCGGTGACCCGAAGATCGAGGAGCATGGGTTACGGTAGTGGTACCATAGGAGGTGGGTGGTGGCATCCTGGAGTAATCGGGCGGCGAGAGTGGGATTGGCATCCTCTTCTTCTTCCACGGTGAAGGTGCCATCGGGATTGAGGGTGGCGGCCAAACCATGGCTTTGATAGCCTCCATAAGGCTATTCAGTGTGCTTCTGTCGTAATCTCATACGTTACGCTAGCGGATTCCACTTGTTACATCTGAGGGTCCGGGAGGCGGAGTGACGTTGTCCCCATCATTACCGGTGATGCGAGACATTACGAAACCGGAGTCGGAACAAACGGCGAAGGCGACGATGCGCTTGACTCTTCCCAGCGATCAAACGGTGACCGGTGTCAGGAACCAACCTTTGTGAGGAGGCTGCGGGGGAAAGACACGAGGGTTCGAGATGTGCAGGAATGAAGGAGGGTAAGTGTTTGGGCTTTGGGCTCATGCGACATGCGGTTATTTGTTCTTGTTTACTTAAAACATGTTTTATTAACCTAATCGGTTGGAAAAGATTGCTCTTCTTTTCGCAAACTACTCTGGATCTGGATCGGTGGGCCCCGTCACTACGTCTATAAGCCCCTCGTATTCCACACTGTATTTCGACCTCCCGGGGTGGACGGCCCGGGCGAGGGTCCTATAGGGCAAGCGGGTCCCACCGACCGAAAGAAAAACGATCCTAAAAGTCGGCGGGTAATCGAGTCTTAACGAGCATTCGATGTAAATTACGGACAAAGGCGACGTCAAAGTCAAGATCATGTCAGGAGCTCGACAAAAAGTCGGCATGATTCGGACGATAAATGTCCACAATTGATCTTGACTTGTCGTCAATTAGGCCGTAATTAGGCATGGAATAATCGTTAATCCTTGATGACTCGGTGTCATCTTTGGGAGTCGGTGTATAATTTGTGCCGGTCGAGTCAAAGTCAAGGCGCCAGTCAATAACTGGTCAAAGCCCGTGACGGAAAACCGGCAGGACTTCGACTGATTAGGGTCCCAAAAGATATTGACTTGGTATGCCGACTAAGGCTTGAAAGGAAAGGTCTATACACAGACAGGGCATGACACAGTCCAGACTAAAAACCAACCGGGTCTCGGACAAAGTGTGTCACGGACAAGTGCATGGTCGACACGAGGCTCCATGGGATGTTTGGGTAGTCCCGTGCTTGCACCGAGGCGTAATAAGACCAAACGGGCCGCGACAGGGATTTCCCCGGGTTAGGGACGTAGTGTGCAGTGTAAGGTCACGTGCGCGTAGTGTGCAAGCAGTCTATCTTCTTTTTCTGAGTAAAATAGAAATTTTTCATGTGTCTTAAAAAGTATGATGCATGATTTTTTTTTTTGAAAATTTTCTTTTTGATAAATCCTTTTTTTTTTTGAAAATCTTTATTTTTTTTTTGAATTTTTTTTTTTTGAAATTTTTTTTGAAAGCAAATGAACACATAAGCACATAATTCAAAATTCAAGGCAACGGGTCCGATAGTCAAAATTTTGACTTTTTTCGAGGCGGCCAAAACAACACGAAAATGTGAAAAATCAACACACACAACAAATGATTACAAATGCCGAGACGGAAGCTTGACCCTCAAAAGCTTTTTTTTTTTTAAAACAATGATACCGGTACGTGGGATTGTTAAACCACAATTTATCTCCGACTCGTGTTAGGAGGCGATAACGGGAAGTTTAATGGTTTCCACCAATATACCAAATATCATTTTTTTTAGATAAAGCTTATTTGTCCCCAGCGGAGTCGCCACTGTGATGTACCCGATTTTTGAAATCAAACGGAGTCGCCACGCCATTTTTATTTTAAGGGCCAAAACTTTGAAAAATGCCCGAGATTAGAGATTTGGGTTCGGAGGTCACGTTACACGCCGGGAAGAACGTTAGTGTTCACCCGAAATGCCTCGTAAAACGAGTCTTCCAAGCATTAAAAACCATTTGTGTGTGTGTGTGTGTTTTGGCCAAAATAAGTTGAAACTGAAAAGTAAAAATTGGGAACTCTTTATTAGACTTTAAAAAAGTCCCATGATTTTTGGTATGATTTTTGGGTTGAGTTTTGATACTCAAAAGATTTTTTGAAGTTGAAAACCAATTCTGCCAGAATGAAAAAGGCAGTGGACACTTTATTTTAAAATGGGTTTAAGGGCTTAAAAATCTCAGAATCTGGGGAAAGTACGAGAATGAAAGTTGTTCAAAACTCCTTAAATAAGGTTTCTGTAAAAGAATATTCCCATTTGGGGTGATTTGATGGACGAAAACCTTCTGAAAATATCAGATATGAAATCTGGATTTCTAGAGACTTAGGAACTGACCTTTAAAAGAAAAATTGAAAAAGGGAGTTTTACTCAGGCAAAAAATAAAGTAAAAATATGTCTGGAAAACTCTGGATGTTGGATACAAAAAGTGTTTTGTAGTAAACACCAAATTCCAAGTTTCTGTATGTCCAAAAATTAGACCATGGACAGAGGTCTTAGAGAAAGGCTACTGGACAGCAACTTCCTCTTGAAGAAAAACATGATTTTAAAGGGGGTTTGGCATCCATGCTTGTCCCCATTTCCCTAAGCTTTGATTAGTGATCACTAAACATTTTAGTGGTGATCCACTATATCAAGCTATCCTTAAGTACATTAGGACTTAAGCATTTCATTTGCTTGGGAAGGGGAATTTTATCCTTTGAAATCAAGATTTGATGTATGGAAATGATTTTTAGGGTTTTGAAAATGTGTTTGCAAGTAAGTAAAAACACTTTGAAAGTAATGTTGATCCTTGTAGAGGATCATCCATGGAGATGAACTTCCATGGTGATCCTCTTGGATCTAGGGCAAGAAGATGAACAAACTACATTTTGGAGTTTGAAAATGCATGCATGGATGAGAGAATTTTAGGGTGAGGAGAAGGAGGTTATACCTATCTTCTTTGTGTTTTGTGTTTGAATGGATTCAAGGCTTGAATGTGTTTAGGGTTTGAATGTGTTTAGGCTTTGTGATTAGAGTTGGTCAAAGAGAAAACAAGTAGATAACAATGAAGTCCTCTATGTTTTCTCTCTAATCCTCCTCCTAAAGGGTGATTTGAGCTTGGGTTAGTGTATGTATGAGAATGATTTGAGAGTATTTTGAGTGAGTGGGATTTGGGAAAGATTCAAGAGAAAATGGTGGCAATTCAAGTGAATTTTCACTGTTTTCTCCCTATTTTTCGCCAAGGTGCAATTGCAAAATGTGTTGTTCCTCTTTATTTTTGTGACTGAAGGGTCCAATTTATAGGCCTCTGAAAATTCAAACATGTCCGCGCGGATGGTCTTGATGGCGTGCACTGTTCATTAAATGCTGCTCCAGGCTTTGGACAGGAAGAATAAAATTAAAATTAAGCAACCAGAAAATGTTCCAGCAGCTTCCATTTCAGGTTTTTGACCTTTATTTTACTTTTTTTGATTCTTTTTCATGGTTTATCTTTAAATGGCAATTCCTAATCTACCCTCACTTTGTTAGGAATGTTAGGAATTGTTAGAAATGTTAGAAATGTTAAAACTTTCGTTAATTTTCTAACGAAAATACTAACAACTCAAATTGGAGCACTTACACAAGCGTATAATCCGCTATTTGTATGGAACCACTAACCTTGGACTTTGGTATTCCAAAGATTCAAACTTCGATCTTGTAGGTTATTCAGATGCAGATTATGCAGCTTGTACTATTGACAGGAAAAGCACTAGTGGGACTTGTCATTTCCTTGGAAATAGACTAGTTGCTTGGGCCAGCAAGAAGCAAGCTCAGTTTCAGTGTCAACCACAGAGGCTGAGTACATTCTTCTTTGGTAGTTGTTCTGTCAAATCCTTTGGATGAAGCAGCAGTTGGTGGACTATGGAATCCATGAAGGAAATTGCCCTATCATGTGTGACAACACTTCAACAATTTCAGTCTCCAACAACCCTGTCATGCATTCCAAGACCAAGCATATTGATATCAAGTATCATTTCCTCAAAGACCATGTGGAGAAGAGGAATATCCATTTAGAGTACGTGGGGACAGACAACCAGATTGCTGATATCCTCACCAAGGCTCTTGACTCCAAGAGATTTTCTTTTCTCAAAGGAGAAATGGGTATGCTTGAACTTAAATAAATTCCATACTTTTTATTTGCTAACTTGTTTGTTGAGTTTAGGATGAAACTCTTAAGGATTGAGACCGCTTCTGTTGAAACCGCCTATATCAAAACCGCAAGTTGTCCAACCGCCTAAATCCAACCGCCAGTTTCAAACCGCTTGATGCAGTCAGACCGCTTGGATCAAAACCGCGTTTCAACAAGAGTAAATTCTGTCTATTTATGTCTTATCCTTATTTTCCTAAAAAAAAAAAAAAAACTGTTCAAATTCTTTTTATTTATTTTTTAGTCCTTATTTTGACATAAGGATATTTTTACAAATGTTTTCCCTCGTTTATTTCAAAATTTAGAGCATTTAATGCTAAGGGGACATGAGCATTAAAAACCCTCATGTCAGCCGTCATTGAGAGAGGTGCAGGAGGTGAAAGGGTGCAACAGTTGATATATTTCAATCATTCCTTTCTGAACCAACTGCTTGTCCCCTTCACCCTATATATACCTAAGTTGGTGAAATTCTTTCTTTCTTCTGCCAACTCTCTGCAAGTGTACTTTCTACCAAATCACTTTCTCTCTCTAACACCCTTTACAAAAGCTTCCATTTTTCTTACTTAATCAAAAATGGCTACAACTTCTAAAAGGCAAAGAGCCTCATCTGTTGCAAGAGTACCCAAGAAACCTATCTTGGAAATGGTAACAAATTCTAACCCTTAACTCTCTTAAATTTATGAAAACTGCCATTGATGAACTTGAACAAAACTGTTCGTATTCTTCAGTTCATGATTTCTGTTGATTTTGCTCTTGTTTCTTGATCATTTTTGATGATTTTTGTTGGGTTTTGCTCGTAATCATACCTAGATTCACATTATGTAGTTTATTTCATGATCAATGCATGATTTGGGTACTGATTTTAAGATTTTCAGTTTATGTTCTTCAAAAACCCACTTCGTGTTCTTAGTGTTTCTTGATGATTCTGGGAAAAGATTGAAATTTTAATGATATATTTTTAATCCCCTTCCCAATGTGATCATTTTGACATGCTATTTGTTCATTTTGGTTAAGTTTTGAAAAATCTCTATTCTTGGTGTTCTTGAACTGTTCTTCATGTTCATCATGAAACTCATGTGTTTATCCTGAAAAACCATATGTTTTGGATGCCTTGAATCTGCATAGTGTTTTTCAACACTTAGAAAAATTTTCAATTTTTTATTTGGTTTGAAACCGCTTACATGTAAACCGCTTAAGCTTTTTGGTTTCAAACCGCTTCTGCTTTTCTAAGCTAAACCGCATGCTGAACCGCTTGTTCAAATCTTTTGAAACCGCATGCTGGTTAAATTCCTTCCTTCATTCCATTTGAGACATTCCTAAGTATATAGGCTGGAAACCAAGAATTTCCTCTCTAAGCACCGCTTGCAGTGTGGGATAAACTTGGATTACAATGCCACGTACTTAAAAAATTTAGTTCTCAATATCCTCATTATCTTTGTGTATTCATAGTTCACTTGAGGTTTGGAAATTTTCAAACCGCACCATTGCTAAACCGCTTGGTGCTCAAACCGCTTGTGACTATGAATACAAATATGGATCTAACCCTTTAAGTTTTACTTTGTAGGATCCATCTACCTTCCTACCTGGATGGGAAGTGAATGAGGCTGAGCTTAAATCAGATGCCTTAGGAAGGGAGCTGCTTAGGAAGCTGAGAGTTTCAAGAATCCTACCGCTTTTCACCAAGAAGCAAGATTTCATCGTGCCTTCTTTTGTTGATCAGTTCTATTCTACTGCAAAGCGTGATAGCAGGATTCTGGAGCAAGGACAAAAAGTTCACTGCCTAACCGCAGTTATTGAAGGCCTAAAGCTATCCATTGACTACATTGACATCAGAAGACTTTTCAAATTTGTAGTTGGTGGAGCTCCTTTAGAGGTTGATCAGGATATTCAGGATAATGCTGCTCTCCAAACCGCTAAGGTAGATACCATGTCTAAAAGATACAAGAAGATCCCAAGAAAGAATTTTGGTGAGCTAATGAGCCACTTAGGACATCTAGTTGGGAGATTAGTTTGTGGAAAGACAGGAAATCACAACAACGTTACATCCCAACAATGGATGTATTGTTCTGCTATATTTATGGAGATCAAGCTACACTGGCCAAAAATCCTCTACTTGGAAATAAAAGACAGTGTTGAGACTTATCAGTCCAAGGTTAAGGGGGAAGATCAGAGGTGGAGACCCTTTTGCAGGATAATAACCGCTCTTTTGATGGATTTTGAGCATCTGGATGAGATTGTAAGCAAAAATAAAGAGCTGATGGTGGACTGCTCTGATGATTCCCTGGGACTGCTTGCATGCCACTCCTTCAGGTATGCTAATGGAGATGCATTATACAAATCTTTGTATGATGTAGATACTTATCCTTTGAAGGAGCCATATGAGCTTAGAGACCCAACAACCGCTCCTCAAGCTAAGGGATCTAAGCGGTCCAGAAAACCCCAAGCCAGAGCAGAACCGCCACCCAAGAAGTCCAAGACCGCTCCTGCATCAAAACCGCGTGCATCTGATGGAGCTGGGACTAGCAAGGCTAAGAAACAGCCTGAAACCTTGAACTTGGTGGATGAAGAAGATGAAGAAGAGGAAGAAGACCCAAGTATTCCCAACTTGGTGGCTAGAGCCAAGAAGGCTAGGGATGCTGTTGAAGGCTTGACTGTTGAAGAGCAGATTCAACATTACAAAGACAAGATTGAAAGATTGGCCAAGGAGCAGGCAGAGAAATATGCTGCCAAGGGAAAATCCAAATCTGATGATGGAACCACCTCTCAACATCAACTGCCTCCTGAGACCCAACCGCCTCCATCCTCACAAACATCCCCTGTCCAATCCCTTGCTCAATCCCTTGTCCAATCCCCCAACAAATCCCCTTCCAAATCTCCTTCCAAATCCAAATCCATAACTCATTCCCCTATCAAAACCGCACCAACTCAGGGGGAGAAACCTAAGAGAAGGAATATGATGGCCAAAAAGAAAACCTTCAAAAAGACCAAACATGTTCAACCCTCTCCTTCACCACCTAGAAATTCCCTCCCTCCAACTCCTCAAAATTCCCCTCCACTCTCTCCTCAAAACTCACCTTCACCTTCCCCAAGAAAATCCCTTTCCCCATTATCCTCTCAATCCCCATATAACTCTCCACAACATTCAAATTCCATACACTCACAACACTCAAACCAAACCCCTACTCACTCTGCTTATCAGCAATGGCAGTCCAAGCCCTCTGCTGGACATGCCACATCCAAATCCATTAGGGATGATCCAACCCCAACCAATTCCCCTAACAAAAACCGCTCCCATTCACTTACACCCAACCGCTCCAAATCAAACACCCCTTCAAAATCACCAACTCCACACAACTCACCCATCAGACAAAAATCCCCTCCTCCAAACATCCCTCCTCAAACCCAAACCGCACCTGAAACCAATCAATTCCAACTGCCTCCTACCTTCACAACCGCTTCAACCTCAACCGCTCCCTCTGAATACTCCCAAATTCTCCAAATCTTAAACCTCATCCAAGGCCAACTTGTTATTAACCAAGGCCACATCATTTCCCTTACTGCATCAAATACCTCCCTCCTTGAATCTAACCGCTCCCTCCAAGCCCAGGTGGATGCTCACTCCCTTGAGATGGCTACTCTTAAAACCTCTTTGCTTGATGCCATTAAGGGGGAGAAGTCTACAGCAACTCCAACCGCTCCATCCTCCTCAACCGCTCCAAATGATCAAACCGCTTCTATTATCAAATCTGCGGTTGAAGAAGGAATGGTCAAAGCCCTAAGTGACAAGGCATCAGTTGCTGACTTGGATAAGATTTTGGGTGATCTTAGAGAAAAGATCTGCAATTCCTTAGAGAAGGACCTTGGAGAGCTAGGCAAAAAATTCCTCAGTTTCCTTGACTCCAGACCGCATCAAGCTCAAATTGTCCAAACCGCTTTGGATTCTCTGCGTGAAGAAGTCTTGGAACAAATTGATGTATTCAAGGTGGACTCTAAGGTGAACCTGGATTGTGTTGGAGATGCTTCCATGGCCAAGCTGAAGGAAATTCAAGAAGAATTCACTGAATGCCTAGACAACTTGAAGACTGGATTCAACTCCAAAGTTGAAGCTGAAATGCATAACCTGAAATCCTCTCTGAAAGTTACCATTGATCTTGACCCAATGAAGGAAGCAATCCAAGCCCAAACCGCTTTAGTTCAAGAAGAAATCCACACCATTTTCAACTCTAACTATTCCTCTGTCAATGTGAAGCTTGATATAATCAAGGAAAATCTTGTGGAAAATTCCAAAGCGGTTGGCACCACCAATTCTACCTCTGCTCATTCTGTCAATGCCTTGAAGAAGCTAGAGTCAACCCTGATCAGGACCGCTGAGGAAGTAAGAAGATTAAGGAAAGCATTTGATCCAAACCAATCAAGAGCTGGGACCAGTGGAGCTGAACATGAAGTTAACAAGCCGCCCCAGCAATAACCGCTTCTCCTTAACTGTTTTTGAACCACTTTTGTAAGTTGGACCGCACTCTCATTGAATTTTTCTTTGTCCAACTTATTTTATTTTTGTTTTTGTAACCCTGCAATTTTCTTTCATTCCTGTATCTGTAAACACTTTGGGAATTAATGGAAATTGCATCATGGTTCCAAAACCTTGTTCATATCAAACTGCTTGTTTGTAGAACAATGAAACCGCTTATGGTCTTAAACCTCATTCAAATATTTTTCAACTTAAAAATCATTTATTTTTTAAATGAAGGTTAAACATTCAGTTTAAACCGCACTTTAAATTTAAACTCATATATTTTTCAAGTGCACTGAATGCATTTCTATACCTTCAAATTGTAAGTTTTTCAATCTTTCAATAGTATAGAAATCTATAGCTTAAGCTAGTGTGTGCATTGACTTGGGACATGACTTACCATGTTAATTCTTATGGACATGTTTTTACCAAGTACAATGTTTGCTTTTGCTGTAGTAGGTAATGACATCAATCAAATAGGGGGAGATTGTTGGGTATGCATATTTTTAACCCTCCTATTTTGTATTAGATTTGATTGATACCATAACCTCCTGTCTATTTTAAGGACTTTAGGACCCTATGTAATGAAGCTTAGACTTCAATTTTTTAGCTAAGTCCATTTTATAGAATAAGTTAAATTTAGGCTTGAAGACTGGCACAAGAATCATTGAATCTGAGGGTTGCAGTTCAAGTTGTTTCAAAACCGCACTTGCAGAACCGCTTGTGTAATTCCTCTTTGAAACCGCTTCTTGAACTCCTTAGTGCAACAACCTTAGTGAACCGTACTTGTGCAGTTCTAGTATTTTGACCGCACCTTGCAACCGCTCCTGGTGGAACCGCATTGTTGTGAATATAGCCCTCCACAAACCAAGCAAACCACAAGAATAATAATCGCACACAAACAAAGCAAAAGAAAAATCAAAAGCACAGAAAAGACAAGAGAAATTGTTTACCCAGTTCACCAATTTGATTGGCTACGTCTGGGGGCACTACCAAGCCAGGATCTTGCACTATGTATGTAAATTATGTGTTACAATGAGAAAAGGGGCGGAACAATTGCTTTTATATGTACCCCGGAATAACAACCAAACCCTAGAATAAACTGAGCCCAGAAAAGACGCGAAAGCCCGTGAAACAATTTCCCCTCGGCTGGCCTTGAGGCGTGCGCCTCAAGGAGATTGATGCGGCCGCCTGGAAATTCTCCAATTCCATGCCTTCCTTCGGAGTATGAGGCGCCCGCCAAGATCTGAACCGTGCGCCCGCCTCAAGCAACAACGCCAACGACAAATCAACTGGACGCGAGGCGTCCGCCTCACCATCCCCCAAGCGCCCGCCTCAGATTCCCCCGAAAATCATCTTGGTTGGTCCTCTATCCCAACAATCTCCCACCTAGAGATCAACCGCATATATAAGCCCCGTATCCGTCTTCAACTCATCCTTGGTGTCCTCCTAGTGCTCACCTCGATCATGGTAGTGCCATCCTCCTCTCTCATTCTTCAAGCCCAATTGAAGCTTTGCACAGCTTCAACTTCTCAAGGTTCACAACCTTTGTCAACATGTCAGCCGGGTTCTCCGATCCCAATATCTTTTCTAGCCACAAAATCTTCTCCTCCAAGAGATGCCTGATGTAGTGAAATCTCAGTTCAATGTGCTTCGTCCTCGAATGAAACGCCGGATTCTTTGCCAAGTGAATTGCACTCTGACTGTCACTGTAGAGAATATTACCACTTCGCGTCTTCCCAAGTTCACCCAAGAAGTTCTGCAGCCAAACCATCTCTTTACTTGCTTCTGTCACTGCCACATATTCTGCTTCTGCAGTCGACTGAGCCACGATCTTTTGTAACTTAGAAGCCCAGGAGATTGCTGTACCACCCAATGTAAACACGTAACCCGTAGTACTTCTCCTCTTATCAAGATCACTTGATGCCAAGTCCGCATCAACATAACCCGCTAACACCACTTCCTTGCTTGAAAAACACAGAGCCTTACCAGCAGTACCCTTCAAGTAACGTAGGATCCACTTAACCGCTTCCCAATGTTGCTTTCCTGGATTGCCCATGAACCGGCTGACTACTCCCACCGCATGTGCAATGTCCGGCCTTATACACACCATTGCATACATGAGACTCCCCACAGCTGAAGCATATGGAGTTCTCTCCATCTTGTCACGCTCTTCCTTGTTCCTAGGCGAGTCCCTCTCGGATAGCTTGAAATGCAAACCCAATGGCGTCCCTGTTGGCTTCGCCTCTTCCATACAAAACCTTGCTAAGACCTTCTCAACATATTCTGCTTGTGAAAGAACCAACTTGCCCGACTCCCTATCCCGATCAATCCGCATGCCCAAGATTTTCCTTGCCTCTCCCAAATCCTTCATCTCGAACCGTTCTGACAACTGAGTCTTCAACCTGTTTACCTCTCTACTGCTAGAGCCCGCTATCAACATGTCGTCCACATATAACAGCAAGATAATATACCCATTGTCCGTGTTCTTGAAGTAGCAACAATGATCCGCCTCGCATCTGATAAAATCAATGTCGTGCATGAATCCATCAAACTTCCTGTACCACTGCCTAGGAGCTTGTTTAAGGCCATACAAGCTCTTAGTCAATCTGCAAACTAGCTCCTCGCCACCCTTAGACAAGTAACCCTCTGGCTGTACCATGTAAATCTCTTCCTCCAAGTCCCCATGAAGAAAGGCCGTCTTCACATCCATCTGTTCAAGCAGCAAGTTGTCCGCCACTACTATCCCCAGAACCATTCTGATAGTGGTCATCTTCACAACCGGAGTGAATACTTCGGTGTAGTCAATACCATACTTCTGCTGAAACCCTTTAACAACCAGTCTTGCCTTGTAACGCTTGCTACCGTCTGCTTCCTCCTTGATCCTGTAAACCCACTTGTTATGCAGTGCCTTCTTCCCCTTAGGTAGTTTAGTCAACTCCCAAGTTTTGTTGGCCTTCAATGAGACCATCTCATCATCCATCGCAGCTTTCCACTTGTTACAAAGCACACTACGAACTGCCTCCGCATAACATTCCGGTTCCCCATTATCTGTCAACAACAAATAATAATTCGAAGGAGTATACACAATCAGGTGATCCACGCAGTCTGCTGGATCTACGCAGCGGAATATCCGGTTCTGGAGTACGTGGTTCATCTTCAGTGACCTCCTGACCATGGTCAACATGAACTGTCCTGCTCCCACCCGAGTCTGGAATATCCACCTCTACAACCTCCGGTTCCGAACTAGTACCATCAGATGCCCCCTTTCTATCCTTGTACAAAACCTGTTCATTGAATACCACATCTCGACTACGAATAACCTTATGGTTTTGATCATCCCAAAATTTATACCCGAAGTCATCCCCGCCATACCCAATAAATGTACACTTAACAGATTTAGCATCTAATTTAGTTCTCTCAGCAGAATCAACATGAACATAAGAAACGCAGCCAAATACGCGAAGAAAGGACAGATTTACCTGCTTGCCACTCCAAGCTTCCTCTGGAATTCCGTTCCCCAATGGAACCGATGGTCCCCGATTGATCAAGAAAGCTGCCGTGTCAACTGCATATGCCCAGAACGTCTTCGGAAGTCCACACTTCAATCTCATACTTCTAGCCCGCTCATTCAATGTTCTGTTCATCCTTTCTGCTACCCCGTTGAGTTGTGGAGTCTTCTTTGGAGTCTTCTCCATACGAATACCATTCGCAGCACAATATTCCCTAAACTCCCCGAGCTCATACTCCCCACCATTGTCTGATCTCAAGCACTTAAGCTTAAGTCCCGTTTGATTCTCCACCAAGGCCCTCCACTTCTTGAACACCTCGAAAGCCTCATCTTTCCCCTTCAAGAAATAGACCCAAACCTTCCTTGTAGAATCATCAATAAAAGTCATATAATATGACGCACCACCCAGAGATGTAACCGGAGATGGCCCCCACAAGTCCGTGTGAACCAATTCCAACTTTGCTTCCCTTAATCCCCTACCTGTCCTCGAGAAATTATTCCTCCCTTGTTTGCCAAACATACAATCTTCGCAGATCCCCACGTTGACTGTCTTCAAACCCGGTAGTAGACCCTTAGAACAAAGTACCTTCATCCCTGTTTCACTCATGTGACCCAATCGACAGTGCCACAAATCAGTATCACCCTTGGCTGCTGCCACCGCAATACTATCCTTGGTGTTGTTTGCCAAATACAAAGTACCCTCCTTATTACCCCGAGCGATCTCACAATCCTCCTTGGTAATAACCCAGTTCCTGCAGCCGAAAGTCACCTTGTAACCCTCTTCGTCCAACTGCCCAACTGAAAGTAGGTTCTTTTTCAAACCCGGAATGTGTCTGACCCCGTTCAGATGTAGAACCTTCCCGTCCGATGCTCCTATCCTGACATCCCCCTTCCCCTTGATTTCCAAAGGCTCGCCATCAGCTAGATAGACCTTCCCGAAATCACCGGAAGTGTAATTATCCATCTCTTCCTTATGCCCGCAAGAGTGGAATGATGCCCCCGAATCCAGCACCCATGATTCTAGTGCACTACTAACACTCAGAACCAGTACATCATCACCTTCGACTGCCACATTCGCCTGATTGCCCTTACGATTTGGACAATCCCTCTTAAAGTGTCCCAACTCCTTACAATAATAGCACTGAACAGATCCCTTCGCAACCTTCGGTTTGTCCTTGGTCTCATCAGCTTTGCCCTTTCCACTCACTCCGTTCTCCCTAGATTCGGTTCTCCCTTGTTTGCTAGTACCCGGCTTTCCCCTACTAGTAGTAGCTAAAGCCGCTCCCGAAGTACTTGATGTCCCCAACTTCTTCATGCGATTTTCCTCACCTAAAAGAAAGTCTTTAACATCATCATATTTCAATTTTTTCTTACCTGCTGAAGCGTTGATTGCAGTCACCGTTCCGCTCCAACTTGCCGGTAAAGAAGCTAGCAACAAGCATGCATGAACCTCATCATCGAACTTGATCTCCACCGCTGTCAATGAATCTATGACATCCATAAATTCATCGATGTGCTTAGCCAAGGATCCTCCCTCTTGCATCTTGAGACTACCCATCTTACGTATCAAATCAACCTTATTTGCAGCAGACGGAGTTTCAAATCTCTCAGTAAGATAATCCAATAGCTCCTTGGTGGTTGTCGCCTTCCTGGTAGTCTTCGCGATCCACTTTGACAAAGTAGATCTAACCACCCCTAGGGCTTTCCGATCCATGAGTTCCCATTCCTCCTGACTTACATCTTCCGGTTTGACACCCTTCAGAGGCTTGTAGAGATCCTTGTTGTACAAGAGATCCTCAATCTGCATCCTCCAATATCCGTAGTCAGACCCATCGAATTTCTCCACCGCCTGTTTGTCCTTGCCCATTCTTGATTGCTTGAAACAACTCCCTTGATCCTAAACCAAGAGCTCTGATACCAGTTGTTGTGAATATAGCCCTCCACAAACCAAGCAAACCACAAGAATAATAATCGCACACAAACAAAGCAAAAGAAAAATCAAAAGCACAGAAAAGACAAGAGAAATTGTTTACCCAGTTCACCAATTTGATTGGCTACGTCTGGGGGCACTACCAAGCCAGGATCTTGCACTATGTATGTAAATTATGTGTTACAATGAGAAAAGGGGCAGAACAATTGCTTTTATATGTACCCCGGAATAACAACCAAACCCTAGAATAAACTGAGCCCAGAAAAGACGCGAAAGCCCGTGAAACAATTTCCCCTCGGCTGGCCTTGAGGCGTGCGCCTCAAGGAGATTGATGCGGCCGCCTGGAAATTCTCCAATTCCCCGCCTTCCTTCGGAGTATGAGGCGCCCGCCAAGATCTGAACCGTGCGCCCGCCTCAAGCAACAACGCCAACAACAAATCAACTGGACGCGAGGCGTCCGCCTCACCATCCCCCAAGCGCCCGCCTCAGATTCCCCCGAAAATCATCTTGGTTGGTCCTCTATCCCAACACGCATACATCAAATCGCTTTGCACCAGAACCGCCCCAATGATTGGCCACTTGAAGTGAACCTCATTGACCGTTGGAATCCACGTCAGCAATATCAAATGTCAACCACCATATCTTGTCACGTGACTGCTTTTCAGATAAGATCTGCAAGGATCTTAAAAAGGTGACAGATGTCCTAACCACCTTGATTGCGGGCGAGGTCCGATCAGCTTTATCTGCAGCAGCTGTACCAAAGGACAAAAGTGGTTGCTGTGGACCAATGAGAATGCATCAAGGACTGTCCTTACAACAGCTGTGTCCAACGGCTATATTCCTGATGCTTGGGTATAAATACCCCCAACCTTCATCATTTGAAGATTGCTTGAAACTTGAGAAATTGCTGTGAGTTCATAAGAAGTTGAAGCTCTGCCCAGAAATTCATAAGTCCTTTGAATCTTCATCTTCATACTTCAAGAAATATTTCTCAGCCCAGAAATCAAGCCTTAACACATTCAAGAATCATTGTGCTTTACATCTCAAAGATTTAAAGAGCCTTGATCTTGTTCTCACACACACACCTCACTTGTTTAATCACATAGATTAATCACTTGAGATACACTGGTTATAGTCTTAGGATTTGTTCTTCATAGAAAAGATTTTAGATCTGAGTATTACTCATTGTACTTTGTAATCTCTCATACTCAATATAAAATCTCTCTTAGAAATCCAAGACTAACCGTCTTGATAGTGGACGTAGATCATTTATCGATTGAACCACTCCAAATATTGTGTTCTTACTTTCTGCATTTATATTTCTTGTGCTTACTGATTATCTAAATTTCTCTCTGTTTGATCTTTATATAGATATCCATTATTGTGAAATTGTGTTTGGAGTTAACATTGTCAAACCTCACTTTCAGTTTTACGACTGCTCAGAAAATTGCACTAAAACCGCCTCTCCAAAACCGCTTGTATCTTCAAATATTCCGCTGTGCATTTTACAACTCTACTTGCAGTTTCTTACACACTGCAAGAGGTTTTGTAAGCTTAGAGGTTTAGTTTTAAATTGAGGGCGAAAAATTTTAAAACAGCTATTCACCCCCCCCCCCCTCTAGCTGTATTTTCACCCTTGTTGCCACCTTTGGGACCAACATAGTGAGGCTTGTCTTTAGGAAGCCTTACTCCATTGCTAGGATTGTATGTGATAACATTAAATGATCTAATATTATGGCTGAAAACATTCCTTAACTCGCCTTGCTGCCAAGTCGCATTCATGCCTGACATTATCAAGATAGGACCATTTTTGCCAAAAACTGAATAGCCTCATTCTCGCCTGACATTATTCGGGTTAGAGTCTTACCAATTTTGTCGCACCAACAGTTCGAGATGCGAGCCTTTTATTTTTCCTTGACTATTTTTTGACAACTTTCCCAATAGTGACATCTCGCCAAACTTCTTTTTTCTCAACGTTTTTCAACAGTTCGGGATGTAAGCCCTTCGGACAGTTCGGGATATTAGCCCTTCGGACAGTTCGGGATGTAAGCCCTTCTTTAGCGGCTACGAGTTGACCACTTCCCTCTCTCGCGCTTTTTCTGACTCAACCAAACCGGCCTCAGATACTTCACTAGCAACTGCAATAATCCCGATCTCCACATTATCTGGGATCCCGCTTGCCCCTGTGACAATCATTGCCGTGCCATTCTTCATACTCTCAGTATCCACCCATTCGACATCCACATCCACAATCTCAACCACATTAATCCTCAATTGGCGAGAATCAGACTTTGTTGTCAGCGAGCTGGTAGATGCCCCCTTGGCCTTCATCATTTCCTTCTTCTCTCTCGCCACTGTAATAGCTTCACTTTTCAAGCAACCCACACCCCTGGAAGTCGGATACTTCACCCTTTGGTGCGGGATGGACAACACCATTTCAAAGCTTAACATGAAAGGAATCCCGACAAATGCATTATAAGGGGAAACTAAGTCAATCACCATGAATTCTATATTCTCGCTTCTCGCCATTTCACCCTCGCCAATTTCTACCTCCAACATGATTGTCCCTTTCACCTTAACCGAATGATTGGTGAACCCTTCTAGAAATCCTTTATAAGGCACCAAATTCGCATCAGTGTAATTCATCCTCTTAAAAGCATCATAATACAAGACATTTCGACTGGCTCCCTAATCCACCATCACCCTTTGAACAACGCTATTTCTCGGACAAATAGTTATAATTACTGGCTGGCTCCCATGATTCTTTGTTGCAGCCAACTCACTCCTAGAAAAGCTGATCACCCTGTCCTCGCTGGCGACAAACTTAGGGATATCGAAACTGTGCGACAACATCATAATTTGGTTATCCAACTAGGCCACGCTGGGTAATGGTCTTGAATAACATCAACAACATTCCGCTACCGAGTTCTCTCCTGCCTGTCCCCTTCATCTCGCCGCACATCTCGCTCTAAATACTGCTTGAACTTGCCCTTATTGATCTCCCCCTGAATTACCCTTCTCAAACTTGTCCTTGTGATACTCACAGTAACTGCTTTAATCTCTGGCCATATAAGTTCCCTCTTCAATGGCAAAAAGTGCGGGCAAATCCTCCTTCCTTAAAATCTCTGTTATGGTGGTATTTAACCTGTCGTACTTGAAAACTCTCCTCTGATTTTGACCACTACCACGATTGGTTCCACTACCCCCAGCTCTATTCCCGCTGCGACTTCCTTGTCCACCCTTACTTTCATCTTTCACCACATCGATTCTCTCCTTGACCCTCTTCTTTCCAGAACCGGTTGTTGGGGGAGTGACTTCAACTCCTGCTTTCTTACCGCCGCTACAATAGGCTCTTACCCTTTCGTACAACTCGCTAGTTGTTTTTGGCAACCTCATACAAAATTCCTGCTTGAAATGCCCAGGCAGCAAACCCGAATTAAATAACATGATGATCTCGCCCTGGCTGACATCAGCAATCCGATTTGCGACTCCCATAAACTGCCGCAAAGCCGATATATCCTCCCTCGTTACGCGCCAAGCACAATTCGGTCTTTTGCGCGGGCTGTGCCCCTGATCCACTGAATCTCGCTAAGAACTTAGCCTTAAGATCATGATATCCAAGAATCGATTCCGCCGGTTGGGCCAAAAACCACTCCAAGGCGAGATCGGCAAGAGTGCTCGCAAACGCCTTAGAGATCACAGCTTCATTCTCCGTTAATAGCGACAACGTAACCTCAAACCCGCCAATGTGAGTGTTCGCCCTTGAACTCCCGGAATAACTTGTCAGGTTTGGCATGCGAAAAGACGGGTCGGGAGCGGCAGTCTGAATACTTTTCACGAACGAAGCCAGATAAGAACCCTTTATCTCAGCGGTCTTGGTTCCCGCCTCTAAATCTTTGATCTTCCGAGCCATCTCGGCCATCTCAGCTTTCCACTTATCTTCCTCATCTTTCTTGGCCTTCTCCAACTCCGCGGCTTTAGCTATTTCAGCAGCTTTCAAGGCCTCAGCTATCTTAAGCGCTTCTGTAATCTTCTTAGCTTCTGCGGCTTTCTTTGCCTTTTCTCTTTCCTTCTCCCTATCCCTTCTCTCTTGTCACCTACGATCTCTATCACGCGGCGACCTTTCTTCCTGGTGGGCTGTATCGGAATGCCACGAATGATGTGACCTTTCTTCCACATAAGTTCTATCATCCGAATATCCCGAGCGACTAGGCACATAATCCCTGTCCGCTGTCGATCCTTCGTCACTTTCATACTCATAATAATAGGAATCATCACGCGAGTTTCCTGATTTGTGATAGATCCTCATTCTCCTTCCTCCTTCACGCTCTGGATGCTTCCTTTTGCCCGCGGCGCCCTCAGATCTTGTCTTGCCGATATCTCGCTGTCTCTGATCTCTAGTTTTATCTTTAGGCGGCGGCATGTCCCTCGCCCGCCTGTTATCTCTTTTAGCCACACTCTGGCTGACATCTCGCTCTTGACCCCGAGCTTGACCTGCAATTTCAGCCGACATCTCAGGCGGGATCTTCGTGGGCGCCTGACCCATTCTTCTCAACCTCTGATTATTCACGAGAACCTTCATCATCAATTCATTATCCTTCCTTAATTGGTCGGCCATCGCTCTCGCGTCATCCGATTTAGAGGGAACGGGATCCTGCTCATCAGCTAAGGCTTTTCCCCTTCCCGCTCGCTCCACTTCATTCTGCCCTCTTGCGATCCTGATTGCCGAATCAGTCTCAGAAGTATATACCTCGCCTTCCCGCGCAGTCCCCGATCTGGCCCTGCGGGCATCCTTCTGGTTGGGTGTCTCCAACGCCGGATTCTGGGTAACCTTCGCCTGAGTAGTCTTTTCTTGCACCATTCCGGTCACTTTTTGGGCTCACAATCCAGATATTTAACCAAACCAAACACCAACGAACGCCTGCACCAGGCCTGGAGACAGATTTCTGGGCTAAGAAACACGAAACCCACGAACAGAAAACCCTAATACCCCCAACACCTTCAAACAAAGCGCAGAAATCCAACAAGCCCTTCGCCAATCAACCAAAGAAAGAAATTTCAGTCCCGGCATCGGAACCAACTGATGCTGCCATTAAAAATGGTTGCACAGGAACGGAATCTAGCTGACAGAATGCTTCGGCTGCTTCCCTCTTCGGTTGATCTCCTACACACATGCACGGACGTAAACTATGCCGGGGGTGGCTCCGGCGAAACCCCTCCAGCGTGAGAGTAAGATTAGTGGTTCAAAGATAAGGTAACAATGGAAAACCTAGAGAGAGGTAGAGCTTAGAGAGGAGAGAGAGAGACATCCCATGCAAATGAGCTATTTCTTTAGTTTATACTCCCAAGCCCCCATGTGCCTTGCACATGGGGGACACTTGTCAGTCATCTACCAAGGGTCCTCAACCAACTCCAAATTAGTGGGATTTCACTGTTCATCTTGTCAAATCAAGCTACAGTTCGCTATTTTCCATGATGCGGGATCACATTTTACGTAAGCCGCAGGCGACAACCTCCAACTGAGCGGCCATGTCCATAGTGCGACCAACCTTGGCTATGTCGTCCACGCTGCTTCCCGCTCTAGGGTTACCGCTTGTTCGTCCATTTCTCCAGGGTGTCCATCTCGTCTTACATACTCCCATATGTCGCCAGGCGGGGTGGAATTATCTCGCAGACGTCTTCTGGCCTCTGGGCCCTCCTCACGGCCTAAAGAGGCGTATTTGGCCCCTTTCTCCATCTACTAGGCTCATTAAAATGATGTTGGGCCTATTTGCCTACTTGGGCCCAATCCTATTTTCCCATATCGCATCAGCTTGATAGCTTTTTCAATAAAGTTGAACACAATACAAGGATTATTGTACTTATTCATCTCAAATTTTTTTCTTTGTTTATTCACTTTCCCGTGATAATTATTCTACTTATTCATCTCCTCCTTAATAGAAGATTTCATGAATTTTCAATAAATTTGTTTATGCTAAAATTTTGAAGAATAAAAAAACCACTATTTTTAATAATTTAATCAAATAAATAAAAGCAAATAAAAAAGTCATAGTACCTTGCTACTGTATCTATGAAGCTATCTAAGGTTAACAGCAAATAAAATACTCCTTTCGTCTCTCTTGAAATTGCAAAAAAAAAAATGTTATGTCATAATAATTAAGATAGCATGTAAGGTGTTGTGAATGTAGATAATGAGGTAGAAGAGAGAAAGTAAGGTAGTAAATAATAAGTTAGTAGTTATTGTGATGTGAGTATGACAAGTGGTCATATTGTTTATTAAGTATTAATTAAAAGCTTTATATTTTTGAATTTTGCAAGTTCTTGAGATACCAAATGAGATAAGTTTAGCAATTTGAGGTGGGAAGTTGTACTAATATTGTTTCGCCCAAATTTTTTAGATGTCAATTTAATTGAATTTTGAAAAGTAACTTAAGTTGAAATAATCGTCACAAAATATGTTTTGTCAATTATATTAAATTTTGACCCATCATCATTTTATGAATAAATATTTATCTTCATAAAATTCTACAAATAGTTATTGATAATATTTATATTTATAAGTTTATAACAATTTTAACATAATATAAAAATAATTATTTTTTATAACTTTTTTGTTAAAGTTCAGTCAAATAATTATATATTTCGGTGTATAAATGTTGAATTATGTGTAAGGGCAAAGAAAATGTACGTTTGAACAAACATATAGATATATATATATATATATATATATATATATATATATATATATATATATATATATATATAACTAATTTAAGTTTTTTTAATGGTTATTGTTAAGTATAACAATGATATTTAGATATTTCTACATTTTTTTCATAAAAGTATAGTGTCCTTCAAATGAACATAGTTATTGATTATATTTAGAAATCTATAATATAATTAGATTAATGTGATGATATATTTTTGTTGAAATAAGTGTATTCAAAAGTATATTTTCTTGAATTATTAATTGTTTTTATAGAAACTTTTTTTCTTTTTCTTCTTTAATTTTTCTCCAAACTAAGTGAATATTTTTAGATAATAGTAATAATTTAGATTTTACAAAAAAAATCAGGCTCAAAATAATATTCATCCACTTTTTCATACTATTTTTGAGTTTATTATTGATAATTTATTTTTTAATTGAAATTCCAAGAAAAAAATAAAATAAAAACTGAGATTTTAGTGATTTATTTAGGTGAACTTTTATAAATAAAAAAATCGGGGAACAAAAAGTATTGTAAAGAAGGTTTAAAAACTAAGATAATTAATGTGCATTGAATATTTAAATTGAAATTATTTTAGATAGTAAATTAATTATTTATTGCTAAAATAATAAATGGTTTATTTAACCATTTAAAAATAATTTTATATAAAAGCTATTTTATATGGGTTTTTAAAATAAAAAACTATAAGATAATTTTTTAGAAAAAATATATATAATATTAGTTAGTAAATATGGGTATGACTTTATAATATTATACAAAAAAAGACTATTTAAAAAGATATGTTTAAATGAAAAACAAAGAATTATTGATAATATTAACTTATTTTATTATTTATCAAAAAAATTAATTTTAACGCACGGATTATTAGACTACTTTATTACGAATCAATGAATACAAATAATGTCAACACGTAATCATTACTCGCCGTCAGGCCTAAAAATTGGCCAAATGCATTGCTCTCATGTTGTACTTTTAAAAAGAGAAAATTTTGAATAGAGAAAAGCGATTTCGATTATTTATTAAATAGAAAATAATTTTATTAGTCATTCATATTTTTTTATTATTATTACCCAGGTTCCCAGCTTCGTCGGACTAATCCTGAATTATTAGGTATCGGCCCCTCAGTATAGGCATTTACATCACTCTTACAACATCAATCAGTGTTCTAAAAATCGGCCTAGGCGGCGCCTAGGCGCTAGGCGGTGGCCGGGCGCCGCGACTTTAGGCTAGGCGGGGCAATTAGGCGCTAGGCGGGCTAGGCGGGGCTAGGCGGGGCTAGGCGGGCTAGGCGGTCTAGGCGGCTGGGCGGGCTGGGCGGGATTAGGCGGGACTAGGCGGGGCTAGGCGGGGCCTAGGCGGGATTGGGCGTTCTAGGCGGTCGAAGAGTTGGCGTTCGAGTTTTTAGATGCGTTCGACCGTAACGGGTGTAACTTTTGATTCCGGAGGAGTTACGGGACGCACAGCATATCAAAACGACCGTCTTTTCGAGAGGAACAAAAGTAATTGGGCTATGCCCCCTGAGCGGCCCATAAATGGGCCAAAAAACGCTTCTAAGGGCCTCAAACGGCCTTCTGAAGTTTTTATCCGTTTTTTCATTGTTTTGGACCTTTTCGTAATTTTGCAGTTTTAGGGTTTCTTTTCAGTAGGGTTTTTCCAGACTTTATATACTTTATGTTAGGGTTTTGAGGAATGACGCCGTCTTCTAATGTTATGGTTCAATAACCGAAATGCTTTGACCCATAGTTGAGTTGTTCAAGATTTATACATTTATCCTCTTTAATTTGTCACTATGGACAGAAACTATGGAATATATATAAAAATGTGTGTAAATTCGCGGCCCCGCCTAGGCCCCGCCTCGGCCCCGCCTAGGCGCTCTAGGCGCTAGGCCCGGCCTCGCCGCCTAGCGATTTTTAGAACCTTGACATCAATTGACTTCTCCAGCTGCTCCTGTCGAGATTCGAACACACTGAAATTGCAAATCCAGCAGAGGGCTCCTAAGGACCATGAAACTCATGGTATAAATTAAACCACAAGGATTCCCCCAAAGGAAATCGAACACGCGACCTCCCCGAAGGAAAGCCGCTAAGATACCACAAGGCCAAGGCCCATTAGATTAGTCATTCATATTATTAATTATACTCTCTCCGTCCCATTACAAATTACACTTTCCTTTTTTAGCGTCCCATTACAAATCACACACTTCCTAAAATGAAAAGTTTTTATCACTATTCTCTCCACTCATTCTCTCTCCTACATTATTTTAATACTCACAACACCATTATAATTTACTATTCCCTCCACTCATTCTCTCTCCTATTTTACTTTTACACTCACAATATTTATATCATTATTTTTTTTCTTAATTTATGTGTGAACAGTAACTGTCTGAATTGTAATGGGATGGAGGGAGTATACTCCATTTCACGTGAATTGAAACCAAAAAATTGAGTACAAAAATTAGTGTAAGGAGGTGACTGTGAGCATAAAAAAAATATTATGAGAGAGAATAAGTGTGAGTAGGGATGGTAATGGGGCGGGTTGAGACGAATTCTTCATTTTTCAAACCCGTTCCTATAGTGATCTATCATAACCCGAACCCGTCCCGTGTTATGCGTTACCTGAGTCCGCCCCGTTTAATTAACCCGCCCCGATAGTTATTTAAGTAATTTCCTAAAAAAATACATATAATCCAAGGACCCCTCTAGAATTTTCTATATATTCAGGGCATTTAAGTAATTTTCTATAATGTCTATAAGGGTATTTAAGTAATTTTCTATATATTCGGGGCGGAACGGGGTAAACCCGAACACTCCAAAAATCCGACGGGTTTTCAAATTTGAATCCCAAACCCGGCCTATTAGGAGTATGTCTTATCGAGTTCGGGGCGGGTTCAGATTTTTTGTCATCCCTAAGTGTGAGTAATAGTAAGTTGATTGTTGTTTGAGAGATAATGAATGAGAGAAACAGTGTAAAAATATTGTCATTTTGGACAGTCTCAACTCACGTGAAACAAACAAAAAAGAAATAAATGTTTCGTTTGTTTGGGGGAAAATTTTTTCCGAAAAAAGTTTTCTCCATTTTCGGTGTTTGGTAACCATTAAAAAATAAAGTCAACGAAAAGATTTTCCGATCAATAAAAAATAGGCTTGTTCCCTAAGAAAAATATTTTTCAAATTTCTCCACCAAAACATTTTCTTGAATATGCTTCTTAACACCACCAACCCCACTACATCCCCACCTCCCTCCTCCCACCCCACCTCCATCCGTCAATTTTTTTTGCTCATATTAATTTTTTAATCAATTCTCCTGCCGCCCCTCCAACCCCCACTTACACCCCACCGCGTCAAATTTTTTTGTTCATATTAATTTTTTATCAACTCTCCTGCCACCCCTCCAACCGCTCACTCACCCCATCCCCCAGCCCCGTCAAAAATTTTTTGCCCATATTAATTGTTTTATCAACTCTCCTACCACCGCTCCAACCCCCTCCCTGTCAATATTTTTGCTGCCATATTAAATTTTTTTATCAACTATACTACCTCCCCTCCAACCCTCACCCCTCCCACCCCCCCCCCTTCCCCCACCCCCTCCACCATGTCAAATTTTTTTTTTGCTCATATTAATTTTTTTATCAACTCTTTTACCGTCCCTCCAAACCCCCACCCCAACCCAACCACCGTCAAAAAAAAAAAATACTCATATTAAAATGTTTTCTGGAAAATATTTTTCGTAGATTTACCAAACAATCGAATGTCATATTTCGGAAAATATTTCCATTTTTCAAAATATATTTTTCAGAAATCATTTTCCGAAAAATATTTTCCCACAAACAAACGAAGCCCAAGTCTCAACTCACGTGAAATGAAGAGAATATAAAGTTGAGCAATTAATTAATGATTATTTAAATAGTTTTTATTTTTTTAATCTGATTTGTTTAGTGTTAGGTCAATATTTGACTGCCCATCAATTTGAACACGAGATAGATACACACAGAACTAATGCAAGATAAAATATACTGTATTTTTTTTTTTGGAAAAAAAAACCAAATCAAACTAACATAAAATTATGCGCAACTCTTTATATATATTAAAGTTGGTGAGGAGGGCTATGAATTTCCATGTGGATATGCATTGATAGAAGTAGGGATGACAATTTGTTCGAACCCGATCCGTATTCGGGACGATCCGCACCGTAGCGGAGCGGGTTTGGTAGCATTTTTTGAAAACGCGGCGGGTCACGGGGCGGGTTCGGTTTCACCCCTCAACCCGCGGGGCCCCGCCCCGTCCTGCATACTATTATATATATGTAATTACTATAATACCCCTCACCCATTTTAATTATTACCCTTACCCCCAGACTCCCATTCCCCCTATTCTATGTTGGGCCGTTGAATGGCTGGGCTAAAGCCCAAAAAAATGATTTTGGACCATGTGGGCCGCTGTTCAAATGGCTGGGCTAGCTAAAGCCCAAAAAAAATTGATTTTAGACATGTGGTGCGGGGCGGGGCGGGGCGGATGCGGGTTCTCCAGTTGGCGGGGCGGGACGGGTTCGGTACTAGGGGGGTTCTTTGAGGGGCGGGTACGATTTTGGTCAAACCCGCCCCGTATCCACCCCGTTGCCATCCCTAGATAGAAGCTTGATTATGGAGAAGCCACCTCATCACTATCCCAAAATTTATATGACTTTTGGTATTCTCCTTATTAGCTAATACTATTAGTTAATAATAATAGTTATTAGGACAAAATGCAAATATATTACCCCAACTATATGTCTTGTTTGGTTTTCATACCTAAACTAGTTTTCGTTGCAACCACACTACTTCATCTGTTTTGGACGCTCATTTAAGGTACATAAGGCTAACGACATCCATTATTTAAGTTAAATTGACATGTGCAATATATATATATATTAGTACTCAAATGTCCGTGCCATTGGCACGAGTCGGTATGGAAAGAGAGACAGTATGAAAATAGAAAGATGTGGGAAAATTGAAATCGCATGTTAACTATATGATATTTTAAATGTAAATTTCCAACACAAAGTCAATTAATTTTTACCTGAAGAAAAGAAAGGAAACAATGATGAACATCGATTAAATGGATATCATTTGGGGAGAGAGAGTTTAAATTTCCTTGTGTTGTGAGCTGTTGAGGAAGTCAGTGCCCAAAGTCTTTTCCGCTGCACCTCGTCACTCATTCAATCGCCAGATGTTCGCTTCAAACAAATTATACTGTCGTTTTTAGTACCTAAATGTTGTCACAATTTCAACAAATCAATAACTTTCTCCTTTCCAATCCTGTTGAATAACAGGTTCAGTTTAAATTATAAAATAAGAAATATTTATAACAGTAAGAAATTCGGAGAACAAATCAAATTGGAAAATTCGTTGGAATTTAAATTAATGATCATCAAGAACGGTATTTAACGAATCTGGAGAGAAGTTTTGAAAATACTAACCAAGTGTCTCTGGGACCAAGGGCATGAGAAGAACATCCATCATATAAAATGTCATTCCTAATAATAAAATCAGTCTATAAGTTCAACGAAAAAAATACAGAAATTAGATATACCGAGGAAAGAGAGAGTGAGAGAAAACGTACATGATGCAGACCCTAACAAATCCGCTTAATAACCCTGGAATGATTTTTGTTTTTAAAAATAGTGGCAATGGCACGATGAGAAGGTTATGATGGAATTTAAAAAAAAACAGCAAACAGAAAACTTACCTGAAGAACATCAACATAGAAAACGTCACTCCTAAGGAGATAAATTAGTCCATCTTAATTTTATTTCTTATAATGGTACACACATGTTATTATACTTTAACCCTCTAATAGTATTAAAAGCATTCAAATTATTAGAGGAGCGTTTACTAAAAAGTGTTGCTAAGGCATAGTAGAACAATACCACAGACAGGCTTATATCCACTGCACTAACACAACAAATTCATGAAAATAGTTTTCAGCAAGGCCTGCAAAGCCCTACACTTCACTCACACAAATAACAGTTTTTGTTTAAATTTTCATAATGTAAATAAACACCCTTACCGAACAGATGTTGGCATGGAAGATGATGGTGCGATGTTGGTGGATGATATGATGTTGATAATGCTGCAATCTTGAGTGAGAGATGGCCGAAAGGTTCCTGAGTTACAGAGAGAATATCAAGAGAGGAGACTACGGCGATGAAGAAAACAGACCCAAATTCTCAACCACCAGCTATTCCTTCACTTCTGTAAACTTGTATTTCATAGAGGCCAACTTCTTTCAATTTTCTTATGTCTACAAACTGGATTTTTCAAGACCGGTGCGGCATTGATACGCTTCTTATTTCAAGTATCATTTGCACTGTGTCCTCTATATCAGGCCCACTTGCACTTCACTTCCACCGAAGAAAAAAAAAGCAAGCATAAACATGTGAGTTTTCATAATGATTCAAATTGATTTATACCTCAAGATTAAGATTAGTGCAGCAATTTTCCTACAACCTCCGTCTCAAAATGAATTTCCAAAAAAAATAAAAAAATCAAAACTACTCTTGCTCAAGAGCATTTTTGAAAAAAATGGACATTCATTTTGGAACGGAGGTAGTATATTGTTACTTCTTTCCAGCGCTTATGAATTATAATGCTGATAAAGTGCATTAACTTGAGTTTCTTATTGATCTATATTAGTGTACATTGGCCCAAGAAATGACTCCATTTCATTCATCACTATAACCAACTTGCAAATGAATTCATGAGTGCAAATTGATAGTCAAAAGGGTGTATACCCCCCCCCTTTGTAATATGTCAGCAAAGCATGATTGGGTCAATTGAGTCAATATGTTACCTGAGATCATATCGCAATTTATCATAAAATTACGGGCTTTCACATTATCCGGTAATAATACTATCCTTGAAACAATGGGAGGTATCCAGCCAAACCAATGCTTAAAATCAAAGCAAAAATGGGAAACACCAATGCTTAAAAGAAGAGGAAAAATAGGTATGACAGGTTCAGATGATTAATCCCGTTGCATAATGAAGGCAACTTTAAGCACTTCACATGAAATATCATAAAGAAAGAATCTTCACTTTCACAATGGAAATGTACTATCTACCTCACCCCCCCCATTACCCCAGTAGTTTTTAAAAATATCATATGTGGAGTGATATATTGTGTAATGAAACCAAAACCACTCTGTTAGCATATAAAAACCATAAACCATGTGGTTCAAATATCATAAGTGCAGTATGCATACTAATATCTAGCACAAATAGAGGAAGGAGAGCAATTAGGTGTTAGGCTTACTTGGAGAATCATTTTGTACATCTGGATCTGCTTCAAAGGCCGTTTTCTTAACTTGCCAATCAAAGACTTGTCATCATCATCTTCTGAGCAATCTTCTGCCATATCTTACTTGTAAAACCCCCCAAATCATAAATCAATTTTACTTAGACAAAAACACAAACAGATGGCATGCACCATTAATTTATTTTATACAAAGTAAGAAAGAGAGGGACTTGCGCTTTGATTGAAGCTTGAAGAAAGAGGAGATGCTGAGTAAGACAGCAAAAATCGAATTGTTGCTTGATTTGACCCACAACCTTCTTTCGATTCCTTCATCGTCTACAACCTCAAACCCACCCATATCTTCAACAAATCATGAATCAACAGGCCTGAAAACTGCAATTTAGAGAAAAATTGTGAGATATAAAGGTGGGTATTTTTCTAGGGTTCAATGAATCAAGTTCACCAGCAGACAAAGAGGGAAACAATGGAAATGGGATTGAATTTTGATGTAATCTTGGCTAAATTATATGTTCTTGCTCGGAATTGATGGCTCTTCCTCGGAATTGATGGCTCTTGCACATGACGGCAGTTCAAGGTTTTCATTGGCAGTTTTCAATGGCAGTTTTCATTGGTGAAATAACTGGGTGAAAGAACGCAAAGGTTTTTTTTTTTGGAGAAGTAGTAACCGCCGTGAAAGACGTGGGTAAGGAGGATAATTTCCAGCCGTCCGATCAATTTTCCAACTTTAAATCACAGCCACCACTTATACCCTACCTAAGAGGCGGTTATTACCGTCCTCTATTGTATAATAGATATATGCTACCCGGTGCACGAAAATAGGAGTAAACTCTCCACAAACATCACAGGCTCAACCAACTATTAGGACTATTGTATGATAAAATTTTGAATTTAAATGTTTTCAAATCCAAAATGACACATCTATATTATAATAGACAATGGAGGTAACTGCCGAGACAAAGAGCGGATGAGATTGAATCTCAGCAAATGATCCGACGGCATGAATTCCCCCTCCCCTTAACCGTTTCTAACTTCCCACTCCCCCATAACCGATGTTCAAGTAAATAAGAGATTAAGGATCCTTTGTTTATCATTTTGAAGTTTGAAGTTTCTGTGTACATGTTTTCATAATATTTCTGTCTATTGTTTTTCATATCTATATAATGCACAAATATGTTTCAGTCGATAATGTGCCGACTTAATTGTTTATTGGGACATAATATTTTTTTTACTAGCACGACGATTTTAATAAAATAAGGGACAAATGAATTTAGTAGAAACGCAATTGGGTAGGCGTCACTTCGTGCCCTTGGCACGGGAGTTAGTACTAGTATTTTACATTAGAGGGAGTAGATTATTTCATCAATAAGTACATTTATAAATTTTAATGTAAGAATAAAATTGAGTTTTAATGATTTTAATTCAGAAATTATAATGATTCTAGATCAATTTTTAGGCTCCGTTTGTTTCGCGTAAAACATTTTCCGGAAAATGTTTTCATGTAAAATGATTTCATGTAAAAAGGTTTCCTTGTAAAATGTTTTCATGTAAAAAGATTTCCATGTAAAATGTTTTCTTGTAAAATATCATGGTCTTGTTTTCAGTTGTTTGGCAAATTTGACGAAAATGTTTTCCGGAAATGTCACTTTTTTTTATTAATTTAAATCAACTTTGGAAACCGCCCCACCCACCCCCTGCCTACCCCACCCCCTACCCACCCCCCCCCCCAAATTTTTTTTTATTTTTTTAATAAAAAATAAAAAAAAAAATTTTTGGGGGGTGGGTGGGTAGGGGGTGTAAAATAAAAAAAAAATTGGGTGGGTGGGGCGGTTTCCAAAAAAAAAATTAAAAATTTTTTTTTTTTTTTGGGGGAGGGTGGGGTGGGGTAGGCGGGGTGGGTGGGGCGGTTTCCAAAAAAATTTTTTTTTTTTTTTTGGGGGGGGGGGGTGGGTAGGGGGTGGGTGGGGCGGTTTCCAAAAAAAAAAAAAAAAATAAAAAAAAATTTTGGGGGGGAGGGTGGGGGTGGGGTAGGCGGGGTGGGTGGGGCGGTTTCCAAAAAAAAAACTAAAAATTTTTTTTTTTGGGGTGGGTGGGGGTGGGTAGGGGTGGGGTAGGTAGGGGGCGGGTGGGGCGGTTTCCAAAAAAAAATTTGGGGGAGGGTGGGGTAGGCGGGGTGGGTGGGGCGGTTTCCAAAAAAAAAAAAAAAAAAAAATTTTTTTGGGGGGGGGTGGGGTGGGGTAGGCAGGGGGTGGGTGGGGCGGTTTCCAAAAAAAAAATTTTTTTTGGGGGGGGGGTGGGGTGGGGGCAGTTAAAATTTTTTTTTAATTATTATTATTATTATGTTGTACCGAGCGTAATATGAGTTGTACATTAAGGCCAATAACAAGAGTTGTAAAATGATTTACGAATTTGAAATTGGTAAATCATTTTACAAAGAAAACCTCCTTTTTTTGCATCCTTGTAAAATGTTTTACATTTGACTTTCTTTTACAAGTGGTTACCAAACACTCGAAAGTAGGTAAAACATTTTTCGAAAAACATTTTACTTGAAACAAACACCCGAAAACAAGGAAAACATTTTCCGGAAAATGTTTTACATGAAACAAACGGAGCCTTAAATTAAAACGATTTCAAGTTTTGTAAATCATTTATGTCAAATGAAAACGATAAATATTCATACTTCCCCCCGTCTCAAAATACTTGCAATTTTAATCCTAAATATTTGTAGTTTTGCCATATCTAGATATATTTTGCATTGTTTATCAAATATGCCCTTATTTAGGATAATGAAGTTGTCATTATAAAAGAATTTAATTACTTAAATAATTGGAGTATTTTAAGGATAATTTAGTTTATTTCATAAGTATGCTCTTCATAATTTATAATTTATGTGCACAACTCTAGAACTACAATATTTTTTTTATAATTTATATGCATAACTCTAAAACTAAAAATATTTTAAAACAGAAAAAGTATTCATATTCAAAGGTACTATAAGTGTACAGTTCCTCCCTTAATTGATCTTTGATTGAAATCTATATTAAATAAAATCTTCTAATATTACTAATTTCGATTCAAAATAAATGTCATTTTGAAAGCTATTTTTTTTTTCAAAATACTTGTTGTTTTCAAACTCAAAGCCTTCAGATTTCAATTCCTACATCGAAACTTATTTATTAAGTTGATTGTATTTTTTGAGTGGTAATGCAAAAGAGAAAACAAATGTAACACTTACTATAAAAGAATGTAACATTTTTTTTCTGAAATGTAATAGTTTTTATTCTGAAATTTAACATTTTTTTTATATTGAAATGTAACAGTTTTTATTCTGAAATGTAATCACAATTTTGCTAAAAAATGAGTAAGGTTAACATAAAATTGAAAATGTAAATTTTCAAAAAAAAAAATTGTTTTATTCATTTGTATAACAAACTATACTCAAGTATATAATATGTTACATTTCAATTGTTATTTCTCTTAAAAATAATAATCAAACTATTTTAAATTTTCTGCAAAACCACTGTCACATTTTATAATAAAAATCGTTACGTAATTTGTGGAAAATTCTTGTTTTTTTAAAAGAAAAAAAAAGTAACATTTACTCTACAAAAATTGTTACATTCATTTATTTGTAGAACAAATTATACTTATATATATAGTCTGTTACATTTCAATTGTTATTTTTCCAAAAAAAAATAAAAATCAATCAAACTATTTAATTTTTTTTTTTGCAAAACTACAATTACATTTAATAATAAAATTGTTACATTTCAGAATTTCATCTGTAACATTTCTTCATAATAAGTGTTACATTTAAGGCGACGAACAGCTCAACTTTTTTGTTTGTTACAAAATATGATTTTACAAAAATAATTCAAAATTATATCATGACGTTGCTACTTTGATTCATCTTGTTGAGACGAAAACAATGGTGTTTTCGAAAAAAAAAAAAAATCGGCTTTAAAATCTCAAGTTATAATAATTTAAAGTTGTTAAAGATTTTTTTTTTTTTAAATGAACACATGGCGGACGCTGAATGCGCGAGTTAAGGCTTGGGCGGGACGGACCTTGGTGGGAAGCTGTACAAATCCTTATTGATTATCTTTCTTACTCCCTCCATCACATCCCTCCACTCCAGCTCAATGGAGACTTCTTTCCTTTTTGGTCTGTTCCAGTTCAAAGAAGACTGTTCAAAATGGAAGGAAATCTTTACTATTTTTTTCACTCATTCTCTCTCCTATTTTACTTTTACACTCACAACACCAATCAAATCACTATTTATCCCACTCATTCTCTCTCTTATTTAATTTTTCATACTCACAACATTTCCTTCCACTTTTTATCTCTCTTACTTTTCCTTAATCTGTGTGTCCAAAAATTTGGTCTCAATTGGACTGGGAAGAGGGAGTATACCTTTTTTAATTCAAAATAAGTTCTAACATTTTTTATTTTTACTGAATTAAAAAATAAATTATTACAATAGGTAATAAATGAAGTAACAGATTTAAATTTATTTATTATTTCTCTCTCTTACACAAAATAATTAATACAACTAATCTATTAATAATGTTAGGCAAAATAAAAATTGAATTTACATGCTTTCAAGTCCAAAAGCAACACTTATCTTAGACAAAATAATTGGTAAAAAATGAGACTTATTTTACATTGGAGGGAGTGATTATTACATTCAATAAGTACAATTATAAATTTTAATTTAAGAATAAAATTAACTTTTTAATAATTTTAATTCAGAAATTAATCAATTTTTAAATTAAAACGATTTCAAGTCTTGTAAAACATTTATGTCAAGTGAAAACGATAAATATTCATATTCAAAGGTACTCAAGTGTACAACTCCTCCCTAAATTGATCTTTGATTGAAATCTATACTAACTTTGTCTATAGGTTTTTACTTTTCTTTTTAGTCTCTTTTTTTAGTTTGTTCAAAATTAAAGTTTTTAAGTATTTTATTACTTAAAATGAACAATAAAATTCAATTGTCATTTTCATAACAAAAATTTCTTATTTACTTTCTCTCTTACTTTACTTTTTACACTTAGAGCATCCACAATAGTAAGAGCTTTTTTCATAGTTTTTTTTGTAATTTCAATATGCCAGCCACATCATTTACAACTCAATAATAAAACATTCAAGCTTTTTTCACAATGGTAGGACTTTTTTATCAACTTTTTTGTTCCCCCAAATTTAACAACATTAAAAAAAAATTCTAACATTTTTCTATAATATTTAATGATCAATATGGGAAAATGGTCAAAATTAATGAAAAGAGCTCCTTGAGAGAGCTCTTTGTAGAAGAAGTTGCTTCTTAGAGCATCCACAATGAAAGCTTTTTGAGAGCTCCTTATTCTTATGAAAATGCTCTAGAGAGCTTTTTACCATTGTGGAAATGATGAAAGAGCTCCTTAGTAAGGAGTAGCTCTTTCTACAAAGAGCTAGCTTTTATCATTAATGCTACACATTTTCTATGTAAGTCATTCACTCTTTTTTATATATGGGACCCATAAAAAAGTTGGATTAGGAGTTTTACCATTGTGAAAAAGTGCTTGAGATTTTTAAGTTTTGAATTATAATGATGTGGCTCATAGAAAATATAAAAAAAAAAAAAAAAAACTATTTAGAAAGCTTTATCATTGTGGATGCTCTTAGTAAGGAGCTTTTCAACTTGTTCCACAATGACAAAAAGCTAAGAAACTTTTTCATAAAAACAAATAGCTCCCAAAAATTTCTCATTGTATATGCTCTTACAACATTAACTTTTCTTAATATTCGTGAAGCGCCAAATAAAAATATTAAATCGAGATGAAAGTACTAATTAAATAATTAAATAAAAGGTCAAACTTATTACTCTAGCTAGTAAGATTGAAGAGGGTTCACCAGAATCCCAAAGTAAAATACACATAATTAATTACAACCCACGTGTGACGTATCCAAATGAAAGACAAACTGACAAAAGACGTGAGAGTCTTCACATTAATGACATCTTGTCTACTTCGACACATTGTAAATGATATAATCTTTTTTTATTTATTTATTTTTACTAAATAATTTTAGAAATTAATTTATTTTTATTTAAAAAAAATATCGTGTTTTATTCGTTGTCATCAAATCAAAATCTATATTTTTAGCTTGGACTAATATAAATCATGGTCTATTATTCCAGTAAATAATAATTCTTGTAATAATAATACGAATTAATTCTAACAGACTACCAAAATCATTAATAATAATATCGATTAATCTCATCATGTATGGTGTCAGACAAGCACCAAGTAATTTTTAGCACTCATTTGGAAGGCCAACATAAATTTGTACCAAAATACTACTCCCTTCGTCCCATTTAAAAAAGAATTTTACTTTTTCAGATTTTCTTTTGATTCGATTCACTTCAAGAGTCCCTTTCATAAATGATATGTTTTGAACATTATTTCAAATATTTATACCATTATAATCTTTAAATATTATAAAGGTATAACTAGTGGCACATTGTAATTAAATCTATATTTGAGGGGAAAAGATATACCCTTATAACTTTTATATTCTCTCTCCTCTAATCTTCTACCTACTTACGATTCTTTATTCATTTTTTAAAAATTTTCTTAAAAAATGTAAAATCCTAATTCAAGACTAATGAGACTGAGGAAGTACAATTTAAAAATTTATTAAATAATTAATATTGATTGTAATTGATAAGTGAGAAAAGGAAAAAAAAAGACAAAAACTTATTACAAGATGAGGTGGAACTGTGAAAGCATACCTAGCATTCAGAGCCACACTCCTCTCTCTCTCTCTCTCTCTCTCTCTCTCTCTAATCTCTTTTCTCTTTCTGTCAGATAACATGACCGATAGAATCTATCCTTCATCTAAACCCAATGGCATCACCACCAACGGCGGCGCCGTTGCAACCACAACCAACCCACGTTCATTTCCACCCACCAAAGCCCAACTCCACAACCCAAACCGTCACCCTTATAGACCCCAACCGGCCACCACCACCGCCAACCACCGCAACCCCCACCCCCGCCGCCGTCGCTGCCGTTGCAGCCTCTGCAAATGCTGTTTCTGTACAATTCTAATCATAACCTTAATCATCCTCCTAGCCGCCATCGCCGGCGCCATTGCTTACCTCCTCTACCACCCCCACCGTCCCACATTCTCAATCTCCTCCCTCAAAATCACCCAATTCAACCTCACCACCGCCGCCGACGACTCCACCCACCTCACCTCAAAGCTCAATATCACGCTCTCATCAAAAAATCCCAACAAGAAAATAATCTATTTCTTCGACCCAATTTCCATCGCCGCCCAAATCAATCAAGTTCAGATTGCAAATGGGTCGTTCCAATCTTTTACGAGTAATCCAAAAAGCATAACAATTATTCATTCCACACTTTACAGCAGCTCGCAAGTTCTTGACGGCGATTCAGCCACCATACTCCGGACGGATCTGAAGAAAAAGACGAAATTGCCCCTGAAGATACAGCTGGATACACAAGTAAGAGTGAAATTGGAGTCCCATAAAAGCAAGAAAGTTGGGATTAGGATAACTTGTGGAGGGATAAAAGCGGGAATTCCAAAGGGTAAGTCTTCGCCATCAGTGGCTACAATTTCTGATCCCAAGTGTAAGGTTGATGTTAGGATCAAGATCTGGAAATGGACTTTTTAATTTAAATTATTGCTTTCAATTTTTTATTTTTTTAAATAGTATAATTTGTTTATTTTTATTTTTTGGGAAAAAGTTGATAGATCAGAAGAATGAGAAAGATAAGGGATCTAAATTATATTTCTTTTTATATTTAATTGTAATTTAATTTGGATTTTTATTTTTAATGTTTATAAATTTTTAATTTATTTTTTGGGTGAACTGTAATTTGAATTTGGATATGAGCCACAAATGTGATTTCTTCATACTTTTCTCTCCATAGTTTTTTATTTTATTTTATTTTATTGTGATTTTTCACAAATGTGACTAATCCAATTGTCGGTCGCTTTTCTACAACTGCGTATTTCATTTATTTTTTTATGGTAGTGGAAAATGAATGAACTTGAGTGCAATATGTACTTTTTATATTTTTGTTAGAACATTGATGTTAGTCATTTTAAAAAGGACAAATGATTAAAAAGGATTAAAAGTTCGGGAATATTCCCATTTAGAGAGTACATTAGCAATCCTTTAATTTCGTCAATTTAGAGTTTAATGCATATGCAGAAGTTTAGGATTTGGAAATGGTCCAACACGAGTAAAACGAATCAAGATCACCCATTTTTATTTATCACATTATTTATAATATGTGATTCAAACGGTTATAGACATGTTATATCAGTGGCGAATCTAGGATTCATGGTGAGGGGAATTAACTTCAAATGATTTTTTCTCGATATAAAAGGATAAAAGTTAGCACAGCGATAAAAATTACAAATGAAAAGCAAAATGAATAAAAAAACGTAGTGCAATGCTCACTCACACTAGCCCAAGATCGTTAACCAACTTGTGAGCCAAAATAAAAAACAACTCCAATAATGATAAAACTTGACATTGTATTATACTCTTCAAAATCTGAGCTCACAACTCTCTTACAATTGGGGAGACTTATTTTTCTGAAATACATTATGAGGAATGACATAGGAGGGGTATTTATACTTGAGGAGGAAGCCCCTAGATATATGATAAGGAAAAAGATATATAAGAACACTAAAAGACACACGAACCTTAAAGATAAGGATCATAGATACATTGATCACATGTTAATTCTAGAATCATTCTAAAATAAAGTAATACACAAAATCACCTTTATATTTTAACACTCCCCCTTAAAGAGATTTTTTGAAAACCATACCAAGACAATTGCAAAGACTTTCGAATGGACCTTTGGAAAGCGTCTTCGTAAAGATGTCAGCAACATTTTCAGTACTTCAAACATCCATAGCACAGATGGTTCCTTCGAGTACCTTCTCACGAATGAAGTGATGCTCAATCTCTATATACTTGGTCCTTGCATGACACACTGGATTTGAAGCAAGCTTGATGGCACTTTGATTATCTCCAAAAACATTAGTTGTCTTCAAAATTGGAGAGAAAACATCTTCAATTAGTCTTCGAAGCCAAACACACTCTTGAGCCGCAAGTGTTGCAGCTTTATATTCTGCCTCTGTAGTAGATAAAGAGATCGAATCTTGCTTTTTGCTACACCAAGAAACACCAGCAGAGCCGCATAAGAAGATATATCCTGATGTAGACTTTCGATTATCCAAGTCACCACCAAAATCAGCATCTGTAAAACCTTCAAGCAAGAACTTTGTATTATCTGTATAAAATAACCCCAAATCAACTTTGGAGTTCACATACTTCAATATATTCTTGGCAGCCTCTAAGTGTGGCTTGTGAGGAGCCTGCAAGAATCGACTAACAAGCCCAACAGAAAACGCAATGTCCGATCTCGTTATAGTCAAATACAAAAGACTACCAACAAGAGCCCGGTAAGGTCGAGGATCTGAGATCAGAGAACCTTCTTCATGTCTAAACTTCAAATTCACATCAAGTGGAGTAGACCCTTTTTTTCCATTTTTCAAACCAAACTTCTCAACTAGCTTTTTAGCATAACTTTCTTGAGACAAGAAAATTCCTTTATTTGTATTCTCTACTTCCAATCCAAGAAAATGGCGTAACTCACTTAAGTCCTTCATGTCAAATCGAAGAGAGAATTCTTCCCGCAACTTTGCAACTTCTCTCTCATCATTACCAGTGACAATCATATCATCCACGTACAAAAGCACCACCATGTGTAGCCCCCCTTGCTTCTTAACAAACAAGCTTGAATCGGAGTTAGAAGCAAAATAACCACAAAAATGTAAATACTCGGAAATTTTATCGTACCACGCTCTTGGAGCTTGCTTGAGTCCATAGAGCGCCTTCTTGAGTTTGCAAACAAAATCTGGATGTGCCTTTGAAACATATCCAACAGGCTGATCCATGTATATATCTTTGTCCAACTCCCTATATAGAAAGAAATTCTTCACGTCGAGTTGCCCCAACTTCCATCCTTGTGATGCTGCCAGAGAAATAACAACACGTACAGATGTCATCTTTGCTATCAGACTAAAAGTCTCTTCATAATCTTCTCCATACTTTTGAGAAAAACCACGAGCAACCAACCTTGCCTTATATCTGTCAATGCTTCCATCTGCCCTTCTCTTTATTTTATAAACCCACTTACAGGTGATAAGCTGCACATCCTTTGGTTTCGGAACAAGATCCCAAGTTTCATTTTTGAACTGAGCCTTAATTTCTTCATCCATTGCTAGCTCCCACTCTTGAACTCCTACGGCTAAGTACTTGTAAAATTTTCATCTCTGTATCGGGCTGGTTTCACAATTGTCCTTCGCGGCCTTTGAGTCAACGAATTCTCTTGAGTGTTGTCCTCAACATCCACTTCATTTTGCTCATTCTCCAAGGATGTACTCCCCCTTTCACCTTGCTCTCCTATTGGTAAGGTCAAAGAATTTTGGGATGAATCACTAGAAAATATCGACAAAGTTACCTCCTTGGGATCATTAGAATCTGCGCCCTTTACACCATAAAAAGAAGAGACCTCATCGAAAATAACATCTCGTGAAACAACCCACTTGTTAGATTCTAGATCCATACATTTCAACCCTTTCTTCCTTTCATCATACCCGACAAAAATACACTTCTTAGCTTTAGCATCCAACTTGGTTCTTCGAGAATCTGGCACATGAACATAGCAAATGGAGCCAAACACTCTAAAGTGTTTAACAGTTGGCTTCTCGAAATACATCAGCTCATATGGAGACTTCATATTGTTTGGACTAAACGGCATCCGATTAATCACATAGGTTGCACATGCCATACATTCCGCCCATAAAGCTCTAGGTAGATTCTTAGCATGTAACCAACTCTTACAAGTCTCCTCCAAGTGCCTAATTTTCCTTTCCACCACTCCATTTTGTTGTGGAGTGTAAGCACATGAAAGTTGTCTCCTAATTCCAAGTTCTTGACAAAACTTGAAGAATTCATCAGAAGTAAACTCACCTCCATTATCTGTACGAAGCTTCTTTATTTTTCTTCCAAGAGCAGCCTCCACCATTTCACGGAACTCCTTAAACCTTGATAAAACATCAGACTTTTGGTTCAAGAAATACACCCAAGTGAACCTTGTAAAGTCATCAACAAAGATCAGCATAAACTGACATCCAAAATAAGAAGGTGTCGTAGGACCAAACAAATCACCATGAATACATTCCAAAGGAACACTACTTCTAGTTGATGATTTGTCAAATGGAAGTCGATGAGATTTTCCATATTGACAACCTTCACAAACTTCACCATTTCCAAAAGACTTCAAAGAAGGAAAGCCATTAACCAACTTTTTACTTACCATGACTTTAAATTTATGCATATTCACATGCCAAAGCCTAGCATGCCACAAGAATGCATTTTCACTATTGCTTGTTTTCTCAAAATATGAAGACGAAGCAGACAAAACAAATAAATCTTTGACTCTCTTACCAGAGTGAACGACGTCTGCCTTAATACTTTCAACATTTCGAAGGAATTTCACTTCTCTTGGCCCGAATATCACATGAAAGCCAGCATCAACAATATTTGCAACAGAAAATAAGTTTTTCTTCATCCCAGGAACATGATAAACACTCCTGAGAGTAACAGGATCATCATTTTGGCCATTTATAATAACACTACCCTCCTTCTCAACATTATGCACTGTATTATCGGCCGTCGCAATAGCATCATTGCCTTCATATTTGTTAAAACTAACAAATTTTGACATATCTCCAGTTAAATGATGGCCACAACCAGAATCCACAATCCAATCATCTTCAAAATTAATAGCAGCATTAGCATCAATTGAAGTAACTTCAGCCATAAAGCACTTACCCCAATCGTCTTCCCAATCCTCATTGCTTCTTCTTTCAGCTGAGTTTCCTGCCTTCAATTTATCTCGACAATTTCTCTTGATATGGCCAGGCTTGCCGCATCGATAACAAGTAAACTCTTTCTCATCGGCACTTTCTGAATCCTCCTCTTTTTCCTTCTTGTATGACTTTTCCCTGTGCTCCTTTTTGAAAAACTTCTTCTTACTTAAAAATAATGCATCTCCTTCATCGTTGGATAATGAAACTCCAGCCATTTGACGAGCTAAAGATTCTTGAGAGCATAAAAGATTCTAAAAATCTTCCAAAGATGGTTGTGTGTCCCATCCTTGAATAGAAGTGATGGAGGAAAACTCCCTCTTGTAATAAAAACCGAGCAAGTGTACTCACTACCGGTGTAGCAGTATGCAAATGCAGGGGTCGAATCCACAGAGACTCGTTGGTAAACAAGTGAAGTAAACGCAGTGAATAAGTAACCACAGTTTATAGATTTGATTTAAAAACTAAGAGCATAAATTAAATAACAAACACTAACTAAACGAGAAAACGGATTATGAGCAGAGATTCGTAGATTGGATTTCACTTTACCATCATTCTATGCAAAATTTTACTTATAAAACATTAACTCAACTTCTAGGGTTCATTCACTTTTGCTAGGATCGACACGGTTAGGTGGCTGGATTACAACCCTAAATACTCTTTTAATATTGTAGTGTCTATTACGGTACCACAATATGCCAAGAATACATTAAGCACGAAAGAATAAAAGAACCTAATATTGATCCGATTCTATTACGGCACAGACCAAATTATTCAATCAATAGTGGTCAATGTATAAATCGCCCAAATTAATGGCTCGATAAATACCCAATTATTCAAAGATGAGTTCGTATCTTAACATACGTCTCGAATCCAAGAACAAGAAATTAAACTCTATTAATGAACTAGAAGGAATTAAATAGAAAGAATTAAAAATACTAATGCATAGAAATTCGGTAAAGGTTCGACCAATCTACAAATCTAATAAATTTAGCTACTCATAATTTACAAAGATAAAAACCTGAATTGAATTGTTCTTCTTCTTCAATTGAATTGTTCCAAAAGAAAAGCAAAAACAAAATAATAATATGATATAATCCTCTGTTTTTATGAATATGGTCTACTATCTATAATTCACGTGGCTGCTGTGGACTTATATAAGAAAATAGGGCAACAGTGGTCAAAAAGCCGAGAAATGACAAAACTGTCCCTGAAAAATACGTGAAAACAGGTGGTGGAGATGACGTAGCGCGGCCGCCCTCGAATTCTAGCGCGGACGCTCTAATGGCCAGAAAGTTTTGCTTGAATTTCCTTGCTTGGCCGCAGCTAGCTTCAATTTCCTCTTGGCCCATGAAATGGCCCCAAAATGCCCCAACCTTGGCCCAAATGCACGCCTTGTGCTCCAGTGGCCCATGAATGCCTTTGCAGTGGCCGGCCAAACCTTGCTTAGATTTGTACCAATTTGTTATTCGGTTCGTCTCGCACTTTTGCAATCGCAATTTGACCATTATAATGACTTCTTTTGCACTTCGCTCTTTAAGACTTTATTTTTCATTTAATCCCACGAATTTTTATAAATTAAATTCGTCCAAAAATTCCATATTTCCAGTTTAGTCCTTGAATTTCCCAATATTTCCCATTTGGTCCTTGGAGCTCATTTATTTCACTATTTTCCTTCTCTGCTCCGCTCCACTTTATTCCTTTTGCACTTTTTAGCCATAAAATACACCTTTAATCAGCTCTATACCCTGTACTCATAAAATACTCACAAACCACATCAAATACACATAAAACTCGGGAATCAAACTCAAGGAAAGCCTAAAAGTGCATTATTTGGATGGGTAAATACACATCCATCAAACACCCACAAACTAACCTTTTGCTCGTCCCGAGTAAAACAAAACTAAAAGAATAAAAATAAAACTACTCTAAATACTAATAATAAAACATTAAAACAAAATTATTTTTGGGATGTTCTATCACAGATGAATCATTGGCCATTCAAGTCTCAGATTCTCACCAACACACATAATCAACAAGTGCCACCACAGTAATGGGATTACAATCACATTGAAGCATAAAACTCACAATTTTCCACCGCGGCATGAATGATGAATGAATTATGGGAGATCACTGCCAACAACCTAAGATTGTTTATGGATTCACTAAGCGATGCTCTAAACCAATATGTTATAAACAGTACAACCCAAAAAGGACACTCATATGCATATTTACACGATTGTCAACCCGGTTACTCGATATTGAATGAATAATATGACTTAAAAGTTAAGGTGCGAAAGATCGCAGGGGCTAGGTTCATGGTTACAAATGAAGGTAAGGACATACGAACATAAGAAAGTGAAACTAGAAAGTCTTCTTTTAACAATACATCCTCACTTTGGTGATAATTTCTCCACTCACCCTTATTACTTCCCAATGTGCCAACCCACAAACTAAAACTTTTTCATACATTGACATGGGGTTGAGCACATTCCATTACTTTCTTTGGTCACCTTGAAACATAATTTCCACTTTACCATTAGAGAGGGCAAGGCTTTTTTTTTTTTATTGCTTTGCACAATTACATCACGAAGAATGTGCATTCAATATATATTTTTTTTTTCAAGCCCCTCTTTTCATTACATAACATGACCCTTTTCTTTATTTTCGTGACCACTTTCCACTCGATCCTTTGATTATCAAAACATCCTCCAAAATATCCCCATTCTTTCCCTAGTTTCACTTTCTTGAAAAGGTGAGAAAATAGTGTATAAGTTAAAAGGGTGGGATAATAAAGGTTCAAATGAAGGCGAATGGTGGTCTAAAATAACCTCCCACTTTGTGAAAGATTCCATTCTTTTTCAAGCTCAAACGGGGTTCTAGCGGAAAATTTTATATAAGTGACTAGAAAGTTTAAGGCTCACAAAAAGGGATTCAAAAAATAGCCATATATATCAAGTAACCTATTGACGTGTTATTGACAATCATGCAAACATGTTCTAGGGACCCCGAAAATACACAAAGTGATCCCATAAAAGGCACCTAAGTTGATGACAATGACCAAGAATATGATACGGAAGTGAGAGATGGTGCAATCATAATTTAAATGTTTCAATGCAATCCCAATCACCACACTAATAATAGCACATGTGATTTTAAAAATAAAGCACACTCTAATCATCACAGACTTTGGCCAACATCCCAACTATGAAAAGAACAAAATTTTTAAATTTTTCTATTTTTTTAGAGGGTGACACTATATACACTCCCCTATAAACCCACAAACTCGGAGAGTTGCCCACCCCCAAACTCAAAACATGCTATGTCCTCATAGCACAGAGAACAAAAGCGTGCCTTGGGCTTAACGGATGGCAAGACACTACTAAACAATAATTAAGACAAAAATAAAACATACCTCATTGGGTTGCCTCCCAAGCAGCGCATTTGTTTAAAGTCGTTAGCCCGACTATGGTCCCAATCTTACTTGGCCTTTGCTTTGCGGCCTTTGGACCATCTCTTCTCCTCACGGGCACAAACGCCCTTCTCTTTCCATTTCAGCTCTCCTTTGTCCATAAGTAGGGGTAAAGCCACATTTATTTTTGAAACTTTACGCTTGTGCTTACCCCTCTTTCTTTTCCTTTTATTGGGGTTTCCACCCCCAAACTCAATCTTTTCTGCAACCTGCAAAACACCATTCTCACAACCAAGATCAAGAGAGTCATCATGCACAAAAATATTTAAAAATATAGAATCAGATAAATCACTATAACTCTCCTCACTAACTCTCGATTTTGAAGGACCTTGTGGTAGATGTGATGGATTCGACTCTTTATGGGAGTTGTGTGGGGAGTGATACGACCCGTTACTCCTAGAGTATTGGTCGGCCTTAGTGTTACTAGCCACGGGACAAACGTGCGCATTATCCCCACTTTTCTCACATCCATTCACATCATATTTGACAATTGGTACATCAGTTAGGGCTCCTACAAAACTATCATTAAGGGGAAGGTTCTTGTCATTCTTAAACATAACAAACTTACATTCCTCCCCCATACCTCTCAAGGACACCACCCCTTGGCACACGTCAATAGTGGCCTTAGTGTCAAACATAAATGGCCTCCCAAGCAGAATGGGAGTTTTCAGTTGTTCCTCACTTGATCCCTCCATACACATCACATAAAAGTCAATGGGGATAATGATTTTATCAATTTTAACCAACACCCCTTCAATAACCCCTAAAGGTCTTTTGATTGAGAGATCCGCCAATTGCAAGTCTCTCATGGGTGGTTTCAACTCACATACCCCCAAACTTCTAAAAACATGAAAGGGCATCACATTGACACTTGCCCCAAGATCTAACAAACCTTTAAAATTTTGACCCCCTAAAGAAATTGGAATAGTAAAACATCCGGGGTCTTTTTGAGCATGTTTAATCTTTTCAAACTCCACACCTCTCTGGGGTGTGGTTTTCACAACATTGGGGAGAGGGGTTTCTAAATTTAATGCAGAAAATACATATTGAACCTCCCCCATCTCATCCTCTTCCTCACTAACATTATCACTATTATCACATTCAAAATTATCAAGGGAAGAAAGAAATACCTTCTCAATTTCCTCACTTTCATCCCACACTGTTGTGATTGACTTTGCTTGCTCAGGTGGGTTCTTCTCTTTCATCAACTCTTGGGCAACCTTCACAAGTTGCTCTACTTGTGTGCCCATCTTTTCAAAAGCATCTGTATTTCTATTACTTTGCCGCATCTCCATCCTTAATCTGGTGCCCGGCTCCCAAGGCTCTTTATCATGTTGTCCAGGTGGTGGCACATGAAGAGGTTTCACTTGATGATTATGATAGCCACCCCATGGATTGTAGTTGCCATATTGGTTGCCTTGGGGTGGTGGCCTTGGTGCATATCCATTGAAAGCATGTGCCTGTTCAGGATTATACAAGAAATTTGCTGCACTTGGACACATATTAGTCACATGAGATGATAAACCACAATTTGTACAATAATCGGTAATAACATTGGCACCGGCGAAGTGCCACGGGCAATCAATTTATCAATTTTACTACTTAAGGCGCAATTTGCTTGGACAAATTATCAGTAGCAGTCAAATCCAATACCCCCCTTGTTCTACCCCTCAAACTCTTTTGTTGAGAATTAGCACTCAACATCTCGTATAATGCTTTAGTCTCGTCCGGGGTCTTGGCTCCTATCGAGCCTCCAGCAGCATTGTCAACCATTGATTGACCATTGTCATTCAAGCCATCATAAAAGGCTTGGTTCAGTGAGGGTAGTGTGAAATTGTGTTGGGGACATTGCATTAACATCGTATTAAATCTTTCCCACGCCTCATGAAAGGGTTCCCCCACATCTTGGGCAAATGTCATCAATTTACTGTCTAAAGCTAGCCAACAGATGATGTGGGTAATATCTTTTAAGGAACACATCTTGCAATTCTACCCAAGTACTAATCTTTGCTCGGTGCAAGCATCATCAACCATGTTTTAGCCACTCCCTTAAGAGTGTAAGGAAAACACTTCGCCTAATTTGATCCTCGGTCACTCCCTGTCTCAACAAAAATTGAGCAACAACAATAATATACTCTTTAAGGAACGTGAGTGCATCCTCACCAGGCAATCCGTGAAAGCTTGGCAACATGGCAAAGTATTGTCCTTTGACCTCTAGATTTTTGGCTGCATCGGACAGCACTATGCAGGAGGTAGATGTGTCTACCCTAGGTCTCAGGAAATCATTCATAGTCTGCGCCGGTGGTACTGCCATCTCGGCTTTTTCTTCCTCTACCTCGGTGGTGGAGGGTTCTGATTCGGTGTCCGAATCCGAGAAAAGGGGATTAAAGAGGGGATCGCCCTCAAATACTTCCTCAAGAAGCTTAGTGTCTTTAGCTTTATTAAGTCTATTTATGTTGTCGTTCAATGGCACCAATGTAGGCTTCAAAGAACGACGACCTTGCATTCACTACCTAACCTACTTGTTTACTTGCAACAAGTCCCCGGCAACAGCGCCAAAAACTTGATGGAGGAAAACTCCCTCTTGTAATAAAAACCGAGCAAGTGTACTCACTACCGGTGTAGCAGTATGCAAATGCAGGGGTCGAATCCACAGAGACTCGTTGGTAAACAAGTGAAGTAAACGCAGTGAATAAGTAACCACAGTTTATAGATTTGATTTAAAAACTAAGAGCATAAATTAAATAACAAACACTAACTAAACGAGAAAACGGATTATGAGCAGAGATTCGTAGATTGGATTTCACTTTACCATCATTCTATGCAAAATTTTACTTATAAAACATTAACTCAACTTCTAGGGTTCATTCACTTTTGCTAGGATCGACACGGTTAGGTGGCTGGATTACAACCCTAAATACTCTTTTAATATTGTAGTGTCTATTACGGTACCACAATATGCCAAGAATACATTAAGCACGAAAGAATAAAAGAACCTAATATTGATCCGATTCTATTACGGTACAGACCAAATTATTCAATCAATAGTGGTCAATGTATAAATCGCCCAAATTAATGGCTCGATAAATACCCAATTATTCAAAGATGAGTTCGTATCTTAACATACGTCTCGAATCCAAGAACAAGAAATTAAACTCTATTAATGAACTAGAAGGAATTAAATAGAAAGAATTAAAAATACTAATGCATAGAAATTCGGTAAAGGTTCGACCAATCTACAAATCTAATAAATTTAGCTACTCATAATTTACAAAGATAAAAACCTGAATTGAATTGTTCTTCTTCTTCAATTGAATTGTTCCAAAAGAAAAGCAAAAACAAAATAATAATATGATATAATCCTCTGTTTTTATGAATATGGTCTACTATCTATAATTCACGTGGCTGCTGTGGACTTATATAAGAAAATAGGGCAACAGTGGTCAAAAAGCCGAGAAATGACAAAACTGTCCCTGAAAAATACGTGAAAACAGGTGGTGGAGATGACGTAGCGCGGCCGCCCTCGAATTCTAGCGCGGACGCTCTAATGGCCAGAAAGTTTTGCTTGAATTTCCTTGCTTGGCCGCAGCTAGCTTCAATTTCCTCTTGGCCCATGAAATGGCCCCAAAATGCCCCAACCTTGGCCCGGCCCACGCTCTTGCTCAGTAGTGGCCCATGAATGCCTTTGCAGTGGCCGGCCAAACCTTGCTTAGATTTGTACCAATTTGTTATTCGGTTCGTCTCGCACTTTTGCAATCGCAATTTGACCATTATAATGACTTCTTTTGCACTTCGCTCTTTAAGACTTTATTTTTCATTTAATCCCACGAATTTTTATAAATTAAATTCGTCCAAAAATTCCATATTTCCAGTTTAGTCCTTGAATTTCCCAATATTTCCCATTTGGTCCTTGGAGCTCATTTATTTCACTATTTTCCTTCTCTGCTCCGCTCCACTTTATTCCTTTTGCACTTTTTAGCCATAAAATACACCTTTAATCAGCTCTATACCCTGTACTCATAAAATACTCACAAACCACATCAAATACACATAAAACTCGGGAATCAAACTCAAGGAAAGCCTAAAAGTGCATTATTTGGATGGGTAAATACACATCCATCAAGAAGTCACAAAAGGATTGTACTCTTTTCTTAGACCACGAATGATATGTCTCCTTACTCTTGCTTCAGAAATGGGTTCATCCGGATCCAAGACAGAAATATTCGAACAGATAGTTTTGATTTTCAGGAAAAATTGAGAAATTGAAAGATCGCCTTGTGTTGCATTTGCTAGCTCATTCTCTAGCATTTGAAGACGTGCAACATCCTTCTTGTTATATAATCTGTCAAATGTCTCCCAAATCTGACTTGCAGACTTGCACTTGATAATGTGTTCAAAGAGACCATGAGATATTGTTCTCTTTATCACGAACTCAGCTTTAGCATTCGTCGTCCTCCACTTCTTGAAAGCTTCCGCATTATCTTCATTATCCTCCGGTGGTTGAGTCTCGTCACCACCAACAACCTCCCACAATTGTTCCCCAACAAGATAGGATTCCATACAAGACCTCCATATCTTATAGTTGGACTGAGTAAGATACTCCATGCCAAGACCGTTAAAGCGAGAATTTGAATCCATTCTTGGAGACCGGCTGATCTTCTTCACCAAGGGAACTTTGACATGAACAAAGACTACAAGAAGTACCTCCCTTGTAGCTCTGATACCATGAACAAAAAAATGTAGTGCGATGTTCATTCACACTAGCCCAAGATCGTTAACCAACTTGTGAAAAAGAACAAGCCAAAATAAAAAACAACTCCAATAATGATAAAACTTGACACTTGTATTATACTCTTCAAAATCTGAGCTCACAACTCTCTTACAATTGGGGAGACTTATTTTTCTGAAGTACATTTTGAGAAATGACATAGGAGGGGTATTTATACTTGAGGAGGAAGCCCCTAGATATATGATAAGGAAAAGGATACATAAGAACACTAAAAGACACATGAACCTTAAAGATAAGGATCATAGATACATTGATCACATGTTAATTCTAGAATCATCCTAAAATAAAGTAACACAAAAAATCACCTTTATATTTTAACACAAAAGGCACTCAAATGAAGATATGCTAAAATAAAATATAAAATCAGACTAGTAAAAATCAAAAATAAAATAGGCATATAAAGCCTATTTTTCACATGAGTTCAAAGTTTAATGATATAAAAAGATGAGTGTTTACATAAGTGGTCTCCTATTCTTCATTTTCGTGAAATACTTCATAATATCATCATTTTCAATTTTTCTAAAAATCTCATCCTCTACAAAAATCACCAAACAATCATTCAACCAAGCATCTCCCATTTTATTACGTAACGGCGTCTTGATGAGTTTCATCGCTGAAAATACCCTCTCAAATCAACAGTTGCAGTTGCAACGGGCAAAAGTAATGCAAATTTGAGGAGCAAATAAACTAAAGGATAAATTGTATCATTTTTCTTTGCAATCATCAATTCAATAAGTTCACCAATCCCTTTCACATTGGTAAATTCAACATCGCTACGCATATCCATAATGTATGTCTCTAGTTCATTTGAAAGATCACTGCGCTCTTTCTCTGAAAAGTCTGAAGGATAAAATTCAGCAAATTGGATCAATCTACTTTTATCAAAAGCGGAGAAGGAATTCCTTGGATCAAGTGAAAAAACGCAAAGAAGCAACTCCACATTAGTCTTGTCAAAGCGATTATTCAACTCTTGAAGTTGATGATCAATCACAGTATTAAACAATTCAACACGATAACGGTGGAGATTTTTTATTCCTTGACCACCACGTCGTGATCTCCCTGGTACAACAAACACATCTCCTATCTCCAATACTGCTATATTGTATTCTTCGCAAAAGTCACAAGTTGACTTCAACAATTTATCTCAACCATATTCTCTTATTTCTTCTAGTCGCATTCTAGACACGAAAACAAGAGAGATAGCATTTACAATGTCTTGATCACCCTTTTGTAATGCCATTGACAATTGATTTGTGATTGCTAAATGTTGGTCCCAAAGGTGGCAACAAGGGTGAAAATACAGCTAGAGGGGGGGGGGGGTGAATAGCTGTTTAAAATTTTTCGTCCTCTTTTAAAAACTAAACCTCTTGCTTACAAAATCCTCTTGCAGTTGATAATAGACTGCAAGTGATAGTGTAAAATGCACAGCGGAATATTTAGAGTTACAAAGTGGTTTTGATAGAGGAGGTTTGTAAAGCGGTTTTAATAAAGTAGTTGGTACGTGCGGTTTACAAACAAGTGAGGTTTTGACACTGTTAACTCCAAACACTATTTCACAATAATGGATATCTAAATAAAGATCAAACAGAGACAAAGATAAATAATTAGTAAGCACAAGAAATATAATTGCAGAAAGTAAGAACACGCTATTTGGAGTGGTTCAATCGATAAACGATCTACGTCCACTACCAAGATGGTTAGTCTTGGATTTCTAAGAGAGATTTTATATTAAGTATTTGAGAGATTACAAAGTACAATAAAATCTTTACTATGAAGAACAAATCCAAAACTATAACCAGTGTATCTCAAGTGTTTAATCTATGTGATTAGAACAAATGAGGTGTGTGTGTGAGAACAAGATCAAGGCTCTTTAAATCTGTGAGATGTAGAGCACAATGATTCTTGAATGTGTTAAGGCTTGATTTCTGGGCTGGGGAATATTTCTTGAAGTATGAAGATGAAGATTCAAAGGACTAAGAATTTCTGGGCAGAGCTTCAACTTCTGATGAACACAGCAATTTCTCTATTTTTCAAGCAATCTTCAAATGGTGAAGATTAGGGGTATTTATACCCAAGCATCCAAAATGTAGCCGTTGGACACAGCTGTTGAAGGACAGTACTTGATGCTTTCTTATTGGTCCACAGCAACCACTTTTGTCCTTTGGTACAGTAGTTGCAGATAAAGCTGATAATGCTCCAGCTGCAAGCAATGAGGTTTGGACACCTGTCACCTTTTCAAGATCCTTGCAGATCTTCTCTGACTTTGAATCACGTGACAAGATAAGGTGGTTGACATTGGGTATTGCTGATGTGGATTATAATGACAAAAGGTGGTTTACTTCAAGTCTCAATCATTGGAGCAGTTCTGGAGTAGGCGGTTTGACAGGAGCGGTTGGTAACTCCAGTGAGGTTGCAAAGTGCGGTTGATGATGAGCTGCAAGGTGCGGTTCATCATAGGGCGGTTGCACTGGAGTAGTTCAAGGGTAGTTTCAAACAAAGGATTTCACCAAGCAAATGCTAAGGGCGGTTTTGCTAGGGCGGTTGGAAGAAGCGGTTTGAAACATTGAACTGCAACTCTCAATTCCAATGAGTCTTGTGCCAGTCTTCAAGCCTAAATTTAACCTAATCTATAAAATGGACTTAACTAAAAAATTGAAGTCTAAGCTTCATTACATAGGGTCCTAAAGTCCTTAAAATAGACAGGAGGTTATGGTATCAATCAAATCTAATACAAAATAGGAGGGTTAAAACATGCATACCCAACACTAAAACATCTTTCATCAAATGCAATAGAAACACAAACTCAAACTGATGAATGACAAAGTTAAGAGTTTTTGCCTCAGTCCTATTCGCTGAAGTATAGCATTCCCTCCAAATAAATTCCAACACATAACTCATAGGATAAAAAATATTGATGATGCTCACGATTGTGCCATAATGCGAGCCCCAACGTGTCTCTCCCGGTCTTTTGACAGTTGCTTCTTGATTCAAACCCTTTCATGTCTGATATTTACCTTTTCCAATACCCTCAACTATTTGCTCTAACTGCTTTTGTCGAAGGTAATCCCTACGTTTGGTAGAGACTGAAATAAGATTTGATAAATTTGCTAGAGTATCAAAAAAAAAATGACGAAGATCATCATGTTTTTTTTGCTACCCCAACAAGGGTCAATTGCAATTGATGAGCAAAACAATGCACATAGAAAACAGAAATGTTTTCAGCCAATATCAAACTCTTGAGGCCATTGTGTTCTCCCCTCATATTACTAGCTCCATTGTAGCCTTGCCCGTGAATCTTAGATATGCTTAAGCCATTTGATCCCAATATAGTTTCAATTGCCTTTTTAAGTGACT